>CAIGRS010308065.1:0-11879 GCA_903798395.1 Fraxinus floribunda
ACATTCAAGCTAGGTTTTATTTATATTTTTTTAGGGGGGGAAAAATTAAAAGGGAAAAATTGCACTTTTAGTCCCCCAATTTCACAAATAAGTTGGTCTTCAATATTTTATTATAATTACATAATCAATTCCACATTGATTATGAAAACCATTTTAATCTTCGTTAAATGTTCGCGTCATTCTAATTCTAATGAAAACATGCTTCATTTCAGATTTTTAGGTATGACTAAGAGTCGAAAAACAAAATTTATGGTGTTATCATTCTGCGTGCTTTTGCATCTATGCTACTCTCCTTGACGAGCGAAAAATGGTTATTCTAGTGCTGTAATCTAAAATTTTTGTTTTGGAATAAAAAAAGAAAAAAGAATCTTCGATGGCTCCTTCTTGGAGGCTGATTATGCAATTTTAATGTTAGATTATAAAAGCAATTAACTTACTTTTAAAGGTTAAGGACTAAATTAAGAGGTTGAAAATCAATATTAGACGAATGTTTGACTACTCGTCCAGGTATTATTATTTAGAGAGGGGCTTCGGTTACAACCATTAGGGGGGCTGTAACCTCTAATTTGGGTGGGCCACCAGTGATTAATCACTTGGGTCCACCTTAATTAGAGGGGGCTGTTAATCACTGGGGCCCACCCTAAAATGGCTGTACAAACAATTTTTTCCTATTATTTATGAGTATTATGGTATTTCTACTATTCTAATTTTATGAGCATCTCCAAGAGACATAAGATAAACTTTATTTTTAAAAGGTATATTCAATAATTTAGAGTGCAACTATAAATTTAAAGAGTAAAAATTTTTAAATACTCCAACAAGCTCTTTATTTTTATCAGTATGTATTTTTAAATAATAAATTGATGGAGAATGTGTGGTTGAAAAAGAAAGAAAAATTACACTTTTAGTCCCCCAATTTCACAAATAAGTTGGTCTTCAATATTTTATTATAATTACATAATCAATTCCACATTGATTATGAAAACCATTTTAATCTTCATTAAGAGCCTGTTTGGTACGGCTTAAAATCCAATTAAAATTGAAAATATGACCGTTATTGGGTCCCACCCGTCTAATAAAAGTCAACCATAACGACTATATTTTCAATTTTAATCTGATTTTAATCTCTACCACACACCCTCTAAATGTGTTAATTTTTATTAGTTTATATTACAATTTATTTATCCTGTCTAATGACCCAATAAGATGCAAAGGAAAAGAATCCACATTGATTATGAAAACCATTTTAATCTTCTTTAAGAGCCTGTTTGGTACGGCTTAAAATCCAATTAAAATTGAAAATATGGCCGTTATTGGGTCCCACCCGTCTAATAAAAGTCAACCATAACGACTATATTTTCAATTTTAATCTGATTTTAATCTCTACCACACACCCTCTAAATGTTGGTGTCATTTTAAAGGTTAAACCCCAACCTTGAGAGCCCCCACTGACCCTGCTCTGGACTATCGTGGAAGAGGTAAATCGCAGGATGTGCCTCCCAAGAGCTAGGGTGGAGAGTTTATGAATATGCCTGGACTATTAACCCTATGGTAACTCCCGCTTGCAACAAAGCCAATTCCACCTTGCGGGAAATCGAACTCTGCACACTACCGCGTTGAGCCCTAACCGCCCCCCCTTTGCCACTGTGAAATTTGCCCTGGGAGCCACCCTAAAATGGCTGTACAAACAGTTTTTTCCTATTATTTATGAATATTATGGTATTTCTACTATTCTAATTTTATGAGCATCTCCAAGAGACNAACAAAGTCAATTCCATCTTGCGGGAAATCGAACTCTGCACACTACCGCGTTGAGCCCTAACCGCCCCCCCTTTGCCACTGTGAAATTTGCCCTGGGAGCCACCCTAAAATGGCTGTACAAACAGTTTTTTCCTATTATTTATGAATATTATGGTATTTCTACTATTCTAATTTTATGAGCATCTCCAAGAGACATAAGATAAACTTTATTTTTAAAAAGCATATTCTATAATTTAGAGAGCAACTATAAATTTAAAGAGCAAAAATTTTTAAATACTCCAACAAATTCTTTATTTTTATCAGTATGGATTCTTAAATAATAAATTGATAGCGAATGTGTGGTTGAAAAAGAAGGAAAAATTATTGATGTGATGAAAAATATTATTTTATTGAAAGAATGTGAAGTTGAAAATGAGTAGAAGAATAAGAATGAAAATTTTAATGTGTACCACTCTAAATTTGAATAATCAAACTCACTCTTTATAATTAAATGCATTCAAAATATTTTAATTTTCATTGAAAATAATGATATAATAATTTAGAGAAAGCTAATGAAAATAAAAGAAAGGAAAAAACAATTAATATTTTCAGAAGTAGTAAAATTAAGTGGTAAATATAAAGAGTAACTTTTTATTCACTAAAGTTATAAATACTCTCTAAATTGTAGAATATAATTTTTTTAAAAAAAAAAAATCTCTTAAAAATGTTTCAAATATAGAAACTTGGTTTTCAATAAAATTTGTAAAAATTTCTTTTGTTTCTCAATTCTCTTCTCTCTTTTCACTTAATTTTATTTATAGTTCATTATGTCAAAATATATTGCATATGGACATAGTCGATTATTGGTCATCTGATAACATACACAAAATCATCCAAATTTATGCTCTAATACTTGTTGGCAAATGTAATGTGCATTTTAAGCAGACTTTGATAGGTAATTCTAATCATGCAAGTTGAGCCACTAGTTTGAACATGATTGAAGAGACTATTACCCAAATTGAATCTATATAAAAAGGACACTTGCATAATTTTCACATATAGAATAGGAAAAATCGAAAATCGAAAAGTAGGAAATACCCGGCCATTAATATTTAACACCGTCTACAACTATAATCTAGCATGAACCAAGAAATAACTTAAATCAATCCCTCCTGCTGTAGATACATACTGTGTTAATACACGTCTCAAGAAATTGTACACACTGATAAAAACATTAAGACTTTAGAAAGTAAAAGAGCAAGAAATATGATGACATTTGAAGAGAAAAATATAGCAGTTATCTATAGGATATTAGAAAAAAACAAATGGTCCTTCAATCCCTATCTATCAGCTCCAACATGAACTTAGCACAAAAAATGTACATCTCGAACCAAAATATTCCTACCACTGCTGACAAGTAAAAGGTTCTTCAAAACTTATTGAATGAACTGCATTCCAACACCGCATTTTCCAGAAAACCAATGACTTCACACTCCACCTCAAAGAATATCAACTCTTATGGCATGTTCGGCATACGGAATTGGGATGTCCTGGACAAGTATTAAGGAAAAAAAGGAAGCTAAAAACTTGTTCATTTATGTCAAGTACTCCGTACCAAACATGCGCTTAGATTCTTTAGGTATCCTACTCCTTATCAATTCTTTAGATACTTTCCCATCTCCCATGAATTTTCTATCCTCCAATTCTCAATAGGTTCCAACAAATGCTCCCACACTTAATTTCCCTTCATTTCGAATTACATCCCATCCTATTTTTCAAGAAATTTCTTTCCCCTTGTTGATGTTGGTGTTTCCATCAGTATCAGTTAGGTCCACTGTTTCAGTAATTTCCTCTTCATTCTTCATGGACTCGGTTTCTTCAGTAACTGATATAATCTGGAGAAGTTCCAAAGGAGTAGCTGCAGGGTCCAATTCCCGACAACCCTTGAGAGCATTTAATCCTTCTTCACCAGTGAGAAAACGGGAAGGTACCAGATGAGAAAACCGAGACATTTCTTCCCTGGGGATTCTTTTTATTTCCCTTTGGCTCAGAAGCTGATGGAAAATTGCTTTATACCCAGCAACTTTAACGAGGGGAATGACAACTACTCCCAGTTCTTCATCATAGTCTTCAAGTACTTCCACCATGTCATATTTATGCATTACTATGTCTTCTGTAAGTTCATCCCATTCGGCTGACCAATTCCTGTACAGAGCCCAGACTTCCCCCTTCTGAGGAAGTATCTGGATGGTCCCATCAGTGCCTTTTGTCCATTTAATCTTGTGCGAGAATGAGTCGGTTGAGGTTCTAATTCCATGTTTGCCTATTCCAAAAACCCCACAAGCTTTTGAAAAACCAGAATCAAACCACTTATTGGCTTTCGAATTAAGCCAACTGATTTGCACCTTGAAAGGGTTTAAAGAAGTCACTTTACGAATCATGGCATAATACCGCGGCATCCCATCATCACTATCGTAAACAGCCCACACCTGGCGATCTCTGAAACACCTCACCATTCTGTCTCTATCAAAATCATAAAAATCTGAATCTGGGACATCAATTGATATTTGCTTAATAGATTCCATATCAGCACCAAAATCGAGTTTATTAAGAGGAATTTGACTGTTAGCCTTGACTGGCTCATTCTGATCCAATCTGGCACTATTTGTAACACTGTTGTCTTTTTCATATGCTGTTTCATTTTGTATGTTATTTACATAAGCTCCGTGAGCTGATGTCGTTTTGGTAGCACTAGTTGAGGTCCGTTCACTTAACTTCTGATGTATTTCACCTTGAACCTTCTCTACCAGCAACTGTTTAACATCAACGTCGCAATTCACTTTGTTCACTGTATCCTTGTTCATACCACAATCTTCAACTCCTTTTCTTCTCTTCACAGCATTACACCGCCCAAAGGATCCGCCATCAACTGTTCTTTTAGAGGAATGATTTTTCCTTCGATTGACCTCCTCCCTTCTAGTAGCAGCCTGCTTTTTCTGACGTTCTCTTCTCACTTTCTCAAAGGCCTGTTGCACCATATTTGCAGCTTGCGCAGTAGATGTAGAACCATTTGACTCAAAGAAAGGAGCCTGTTGCAAGTTATTGTGATTGGATGGATTACTGATATTAAACCCTGCAGATGGTGGCTCAATTTCTGTTGCAAAGTAGGCCTCAAGGCAATTTGGGCAGAGCAGATGTTTGTTAAGATACATCCTAAGATATTCATACTGCATCTTGCATCGATGACAGACAGTCCAAAATGTACGCTGTTCCTTCTTACAAGATGGAGCTGGACAAGACAAGGCATCCCTCTTACTAGAATTACCCTTTGGAACCTTCATTTTTGAAGTTGCATTCTTTGCAAAGTTGTAAAACCCATTTTGCTTTGTTGGTGGAGGGCCTGCATTCTTAGTCCGACTCCTCTCCTGGAATGTGGTACCATACTTATTGTCATATTCTAATCTCTTGGACTTATCAGACAGCAAACTCCAGGCTTGTGAGACAAGTTTAAATGCACCTTCTGCCCCAACAGATTTGTTCTTGTCAGGATGAAGCAGAAGAGCCAGTTTCCTGTATTGTTTTCTTACTGTCTCATCATCAGCTAAAGGAGCCACACCAAGTACAGTATACCAGTTATATTCACCATTTATTTTCTCCTTGGCAGAAATATAAACCTCAAATGTCCTAACCAACTGGGAAATGCCCTCTAGCCCAGGATACAGATTTTGAGCCTTGAGAGCAAATTTTTTTGCTGCCTTAATGTCCTTATCCAGAAACTTCTTCTCAGCAATCTCTTTTGCTCTCACGGCCTCGTCTCTATTGCACTCCATCTGTGGCTTGTCCTTCTCTTAACCACTTCAGAATTTTACCATTAAAAAAATTATCGACACTACTGAACAGCCTTTTGATATTTCAACGGATTGAACTTCTTTACATTCAAAAACCCAAATTTCCAGGAACTCCAAGACCTGAGCGACATAAACAAATACTTATAACCCAATTCAGACAACGTCTCAAAATAGAAATATGGTCCTACATAGGCATTTTCCACTATACCATGACAATTTGGACAAATCTAACAAACAAAGGTTCAAATCATATAGTGTAGCATGCATCTATTTAATCAAAATTGCAATAAAACTAAAAGCAGCATGTTAACTAAAGAATGTTCATGCCCAGAGCATAAGCAAAATTAAAACTTTTTCAATTTGTTTTCCCTGAACCTTGATGTGGCCATTAAAATTAACATTACTACAGATCAATCCATCATCAAAAGTTAAGGAGACTAGAAAAAAATTAGCTGATTACAAGTTCTCAATACTCGAGTCGGTGCAGAAGCGGAATTGAAATTTTTAAAACAAGAATAAGTTGAAAAACTCGAAAATATGTAGAGAATAATTTGATTATAACGAATTGATAAATGAGAAGTGCACAAAGCCTTTGTTTATATAGGCAAATAATTCCTAATTTTACCAATATAAGGAAACAAAACTAAAATCCTAAAAGGTAACAAAATCTTAATCTAAAATAAAGAAGAAATCATATTCTAATCAAGAAAGAAAAAGAAATTCTGATCTAAATAAGAAAGAAGAAAAAGTGATAAAGCCTATTACAACAAGAAATCCTATTATAAACAACTAAATTCTATCTTATTTATAATAAGATTGTCCTACAACATGAGCATATTAAAAAACCATACATAGCATCATAAATCAATGTTCACAAATGCATTGCATCGCATGTTTTATATTGGGTTTGATTATACATGGACAACATTTACAATCACGGGTGTGAGGGTCTTTTATATATCAATGTTCCAAACCACAAAAATTGACCATAGAACCCAGTTGAATAATAAGTAAAAAAGCATTAGTTGTTTGTTCTCACGCATGGCTGTAAAGGTTGAATAAGACCAATGAAGAATTTCTACCATATTCTTTCAATATTTCTAAGCATTCACTTCAATCCTCAACCCCCAACTCAGATTTCCTAAATTCATCAATCATCAATATTCCAAGTCACCAACTAAAAATATTTTTTTGGATAATGGGCGAAGGATCAAGAATTGAGATCATGTGTTGGTTTAGCAAAAACATAAATTCCAGAGATGTGGTTGGACGACTTCTTTAAATATATAGTTTACTAGACAACATACATCATGCCGGATGGCAAAGCTAGTAGGAATGATGGGAGTAGAATTTGATAATAGTGCCTGACCTATCATTCCTTTCTGAAGTTGGACTCCAAATACTTAAAATTATAGGACATAAAATATTAAATCGCATTGTTTAAGACCTTAAATTCAGTTGGGCTTTGAACTCTAATAAGATCTAGAGATATAGTTTTTCATTGCATCATGACATAATTTGGATAAATCCATTATTTCAAAACTTGTTTAAGACTTGCATCTGAACCTGAGGTGTGGTTTTCAACGAAACCCTCGAAGCTTATGCCTTAAGTGCCAAGGCTAAGCTTAGGGTAGCTAAGGTGCATGCTTGTTTGTTGTGCCTTCTTTCGGTTTTTTTATTATTGGCCTAAACTTTTTGAGTTATTATTTATAAAGCCTACAACATTTTACACGGACTGGAGAGAGAAAGCATCATTAAATGGAGAATGATACTATTTTATGTTTGTTTGTAAGTTAAACTTTCAATTTGTTTTATCATGAATTTCAAAGATGATTTAAGTTGTGTTATGAACATATTTTTTGTATTTTATTTATTTATTGGTTTCTTTTGATGTGCATCGAGGTTTACATCTTGCTTCATAGAGGTAAAATGTCTTGGTATTTGACAGAGCTTTTTCAAACATTGGACAAATCTAATAAATTTAGATTCAAAACACATAATTCTTGGCATATATGAAATGAAAATTGCAATAAAACCAAGAGCAGCATCTAAATAAAGAATGTCCAAAGCAACAACAAAATTAAAAACTTGTTCAATTCATTTCCCCTAAAGCTTAATGTGGCCATGAAAATTAACATCAATCCAAATCTATTGATCATTAAAACTTATGCAGACTAAAATCTAGGCTGATTATGAGCGATGAGTACTCGAGTGACTCAATAACAAAAAGCCCTCATAAATAAATGTCCTCATATGCTTGATATCACAACTTGCGTGTACAATACACTCACAATGTGTAAAATCTCCATGTGAACGTCTTTTATGTGAAAACAATGAAACAGCGTGAATTGAGCGACTCAACAAAAAAATAAAAAAAAAATAAAAAAATCATAAATCAATGTCCTTATATGCATGATATCACATCTTGCATGTACAATACACACACAATACGTGCAACTTGCCGTGTGAATGTATTTTATGTAACAACGACGAAACAATGCAAATTGACCATAGAACTTACCCAGTTAGTAGAAAGCCCAAGTTTTTCTTGTTTTTAGCAATAAAGGTTGAAGAATACCAATCAAGGATTTCCACAGCATCCAAAGAAAACTAGTTATACATTTCTTTCAACCCCTCAGCTCTCTTTTTCAAGATTCATCGATATTCTAAGTCATCAACTACAAATATTTTCGGATTACGAGTGAAGAATTAGAGAATTGAGACCACTTGCAGATTTACGAGTGGCATAAATACCAGAGATGTTTCGTCTGGACAATTTTTTAACACATGCAGTTGACTAGCCAGCATAAATAGGGCAATCGGGGGCGGAGCCACCTGAGGTCTAGTGGGGGAAACTGCCCCCACCAGGTGTTTCACCGATTACACTTAACGGAAGGACAGTTCTAAAGGCAAGGAAAAACCCCTAAACAGCCACATCAAAAAAGTCAGATGTTGTCAAGAAAATCGCTGCTTCTAAAGGATGATTATCATTAAGAAACAAGAATTTTGCAAAAAATAATAAATTTAAGGAGTCGAGTTGAAATTAAATCATTTACAACAATCAGATCAACATATAAAGCCCATTTTTACATAAGTAAATCTGACACTACCTTCCAAGTTTGGTGATGAAGAAGTTGACTTATCCTTGTAGAAATTACCGAACAACACGAGATAAATTGGTGCGAGGGGGTGATGAGCATGTCTCCCTTTTTCCCTCTCCTACACACTAAATTGGTCCTAATACAAGGAAAAAATCAATAAGACTTGACACTTATGGATTACAACAAGAAAATTGGCTTTAATTGAGCTTTACAAGGCTTATAAGACAATACCACATTCAAAGGAAGTGGAATCAAAGAGATCTTATTTGTAACCAACCACATTAGAAGTAAGTAGAGAGCTAAATACTGAGAGTAACTTTATATTTATTGATATTTTACCCACTAAACCAAATTTCTTGCTTCACCCTGGACGAAGTCAGGAGGAACAGTGGGAGTGAAATTTGATAACAAGTGTACGATCCAAGTTCGGCTCGGAAATTTTCTAAGATTCAACGAGTAAATTCAACTTGTCTCAAACCCTAAAATTCCCTAGGGCTCTGATTTTTCTAAAATATAAAACAAGCATTTAAATTGTGCCCACATAATTCGGACAAGTCTAATTAATAAAGATTAAACATATTTTAGTCTACATATAATAAACGAAAATTTCACTAAAACCAAAATCATCATGCATATTATGAATCTTCAGGCTCTCAGAGCATTGAAGTAATTAACAACTTGTTCAATTCATATATGAATCACTCCAAACCTATCGATCATCGAGACATAAGCAGATTAGAAAAAATTTAAGCTGATTACAAGCTCTCAACACTCGTGAATGAAGAAAAATCATAAATCAATGAACCACCAGAAAACCTTCATAAAAAAGATATAATGACATAAATTAACCGGTCAACAAATCACATTGTTTATTGCACAAAGAACAAACCCTAGAGCCAATGATCAGTATAAACAAAAACAGAGTACACCGAAGATGGATGGTCACCGTATCCAGAGAGCCGTGAAAGGATTCTAGCTCCGTCGGGCTAATGATATTGATTCTACGTTTTTACCCTAATTTCTCCAAAATTGGATTTTTTTTAAGACAAAAAGCCAGATGTTTTTTTTTTCTTGAAATGTGCAGACATAAACCCCATCAAAATAGGTCACCTTATATTAGACTGCCAATTCAACTTTTTTTTATTTATTATTATTATTTTTTGAATTCTTGGTTGGAATCTTAACCACGATCATTTTCTAACTCATAAAAGAGTTAGGGCCTCCTTTTTTTTTCTTTTTTTTTTTTTTAAAGAAAGAAATAGGGAAACTTGTTTGTTAATTTTTTGAGGCACTAAAAATCACCCAAAGTTATTATAATATAATTTGGATCGTATTTCTCGATCCTTCAAATGTGATTTTTTACTGTTTTTAATTTTATTTTTTTCGGTTTTTTCCCTTCAATACAATTATTTTACAAAATAAATTCTTTTTTCTTGATCCATCAAATATGTGATTTATTTCTTTTTCGATTTTATCCCTTCACTACAATTATTTACTTATAAACAAGAAAAAAATTATTTTATAAATAAGAAGTTACTTACGAGTATAAAATTATTTATAAGATTAAAGTTCACTTTTATGTAAAAATTATTTATAAAGTAACAAATATTATTAATAAGAAAAAAAATTCACTTACAAAATATAAAAAGTAATATAACTAAAAAATTTACTTATGCATAAAAAAATTGGTTTTAAGTACAAAATTTACTATTATTTATAAAATAAAAAAATAATTATAAGTAAAAATCACTTTTTAAGTTAAAGATTAACTTATATATAAAGAATTTACTTATAAATAAAATTTACTTTTAATTAAAAATTTAATGAAAAGTGAATGTTTCATTTTTTAAGTTAAATAATTTCTATGTAAAAATTACTTATGAGTAAAAAAAAATCATAAAAGAAATTATAAATTGAAATTTTTTCTAAGTGACTCATTTACTCCATATTTTTTACATATACATACATTTTTTATAATGTGTATTTATGTAATTTTATTTTTTAGGTTTTTTTAGAATTAATGGATAATAAACTCTCAAATATGAGTTTGACTATTCTAAAAATCGCTAAAAATCATCCAAAATCGGACCCATCGTAACCACCCAAAATCTACACTAAAAAAAAAAAAACCATAAATTAGTACCTTAAAATTCCGAAACAGGCCTTAGGGTTTTCTCGTGTAAAAAATAATTTGTAACTTTAATAATTACTTTATTATTTTCATTGACTCGAAAATTGAGAATTTTGTTGAATACATTGGTGCATATGCTTTATAAGCAATCCTCATGTAATTTTCGATGACTTCTAAGAAAAACTAAACGTGCTAATTTTGTTCGAGCGTAAATAGAAAGTGTCAAGACAACATAATAATCTCGTTGAAAAATCATCATACTAACAGATAAAAACTTTTCAATCCAAAACGAACTACGAAGTTTTCTACAAAAAGATTCGACCCAATTGATCAAAACTACTACGAAAGAAATCCAAAAGAAAGACTTTCATAGTCATAAAACATTGATCTTTGATTTTCTACCCATTAACTAGTAGAAGAAGAGTATATGGCCCAATCACTTTTCAATTGGTTCAAGGCGAAGCCCTGAAGAGTGGCTAAGTCGAAATGAGTTTGAGCTCGACACTTCATTGGCAAACGTTTATCAAAGGTCATAGGCTATCGTTATAGTTTTATATGGTTGGATTATATTCAGAAGTTGACGATGACGGTAAAAACGTATTCACCATGCATTTTAACACGTAAAATGACGTGTCAATGCATGGAAACATGTTTGTATCTTGAACCTCAGTATTCTGTCGTCGACTAATTTATATAAGGAGATCGTATTCTCATTTATTACCTATGCAATCTGAATATCCTTATAACTTATGCGTTGTAGTTTATAATCTTTTTCATACAAAAAATTGACCTAATTTGATCAGAATTACTACGAAATAAATCCAAATGGAGAGACTTGCAAAGTAATAAAAGATGGATTACTTTTTGGCCTTAAAGTAGTGGTAGAAGTATATGGCCCATTCGCTTTTTAATTTGATCGGGCCTAAGCCATAACCACTAGATCAGTTGAAACGAGCTTGAGCTAGAAGCTTCATCGGCATTCGGCAAACATCATTGCTTTATGTTGTTGGCTATCGTTAGTTTAGTCTTATGACTCTTTATCTTGTTGGATTTAGAAGT
>CAIGRS010308072.1:0-11485 GCA_903798395.1 Fraxinus floribunda
GTATTTTTAAATTATGCTACGTTATTTTGTAAAAGTTACGAATGAAAATGTCATTAGTTGTATTTATGTAGTGTTGTTGTAAATGTTAAAAAAATTTAATTATGGTATGGAACCGAACGGAACGGAACCGACCCGAATCGAATCGAACCGAACCCGAACGGTTCCATAATTATATTTGGACCCGACGGGTCCATTTATTAAATACCCAAAAATTTCGGAACCGAGCAGAACCGAACCTAATCGAACCGAACCGACCCACGGACAACCCTAGTTCTGTACACCAAGCCTCACCCTTTTCGTTTAGCTCAACCAAGTCTCTTTTAATCTTATTTAGTCCATGTTTTGTAAGAATTAAAATCTAGATTTAAATCTAAGTCAAAGTCAATAATGAATTTTAACAACATATTTCATGAGACCCACAACTTTTTAATCGCACGTTTCATCAACTTTTATTAAAATCTACTAAAAAACTGATTTTAATCCCACCAAACTGGAGCGTAGAGTTATCGAAAAGAGAGGCATGTAACACATATAATATTTATATTATATTATTTTGTATACTTATAAGTGTTTTTTTTAATATAAACAATTTTTTATCATAATCATAAATTTCATGTCATACCAACAAGTAGCAGTAGTCACTCTCATTAGATTTCTAGTGCTTAAAATAATGAAAGGTAGCATACACAAAAAAAATTCAAACAACCTTCTAATTAGATTTTATTCATTTATTTACATGTCTGGTCAATATATAAATAATAAGTTAGTGCATATTTGGAAAGTGATAAATTATAACTCGTGTTAATTAAGTATGCATTTCATTCACATATTTCGTAACCCTCACAACTACTAACCATTTATTAATTAGAGATGACAAAAAAAATGTTCAACTCGATAGTCATGGGCCCCACCCCCGAACGAGGCGAGAATTCCCTGTCTAATCAAGTACATAGAATGGGGTGGGGAGCAAGTGTGAAAAACATGGTCTTCGGCCCGTTATGTTGCTTGACCTTGATCTGCGTGCCACCATGTTTGAAGAAATTTGATTAGATATTGAGTCCTGCTAGCCATGCCATCATTTCACCTAGAATGTAACATATCACTTATGTTTTGATTGCTTATTGACTATGCAATCATTACTTTCATCTGATTGATGGGAGGCGCGATGCTAACATCAAAGGTAATACATGTCTTCTTTTAATTGGTTGTTGTGGAGGCATTGACATCATTAAAGAATATATTTTTTGTTTGCTCATAATGATTTTTTTGGAAGCTGCTTTCTACATCTATCATTATTATATAGATTATGTTATTTGTACATAAAAATGGTACATAAGGTGTTAGGTCCAATGTTGTAATTGGTATGTTTGTGAAAAAAAAAAGTCTTAATTGAATACTTGTAAAAGTCAGACTTTGATGCAATTTTGTATAGATGAGTTAGGTTAGGGTTAGAGGTTGAAAATAAGGAAAACGCGACGACGGAATTTCGTTAGATGCTTTCCTAACTCGCGCTCGGGCACAAGAAACAAAAGAGTCGTCGCCCCTCTTTCGCCTCGAGAGACAGCACCCTCGCTCAAGCAAAAGGCTCCCTCGCTTGAGCAACGTATTATACGGTCAGACCTAATTCGTGATTTTGAAGAGTTTTACACGGCCCATAACACATAAACGTCCCCAACTATAAATACAGATGTTTGGAATGAATTTTATAGGGTTGTCTCATTGTTCTTCATTGGTATAACATATTCATATCATCTTTTGAGAGATCCAAGAACACAATTCATTGGTGGAATCATTCATATCATTCTTGAGATCTGGCAACCAAGTTTTGGGAAAATATCAAGGTTTGTGAATCCAAAACATCTGACTTCCTTAACACTTTGAGGAAGGTACTCTCTCGATTGGGTATTGGGAGAGGTGAACTAGAAGCACAGGAAAAGCATAAAAATTGGAGATTTTTGGAATTCTATTTGGAAAAGACAAATGTAGAAGATCGGGAAGCTGGTGGGTACAACAGATCTTGGAGATTATAGGAACTACAACGGCGGGAACTAGTTGAATTTGCTAGGTTGGAAACAAATTGTAATCCATATTGTCTATAATAGAGGTAACGGCTTGGTCCTGGAGTTTTTCCCACATTGGGTTTCTCCGTCAACAATTGTTGGTGTTTTTTATTGCTTTTCATATCACAAACTGCGATATTCAAATATAGGGAAATTGGACGTGTATACTTAATCATTTAGGAACTATTTGTTTCTTTTAATAGAATAATTTCGTACGTAGGGTCAAAACTAAAAATGAATAATTATAACTATTCGATAACTTAGTAGTCATTTATTTGGTAATCCGTAACTTTTAAGTGGTATCCAGAGTGACACCTAATTTTTCAATTGGTATTGGTTCCCAAATTCATTTCTTGACCCATATTATCTAGATGAGTAATTCATTATACGTCCCATCATATTTTGATGACAGTAATTATGCCTACCGGAAGGTTAAGATGAGAGCCTTTTTGAAATATATGGATGAGCGTATATTGCTGAGTGTTATGAAAATAATGAAGTAATCCCCACTCCTATTACTAATTTGACTATAGCAAACTTAGATGAGTGTAAATAGAATAGCAAATTCTTACATACCTTATTTATGGCAGTATCCCCGGAAGAGTTTAGGAAAATGTCTATGTATGAGGTAGCCAAAAAGGTTTGAGATATTTTACAGACCACACATGAGGGAACTCGGGCTGTTAAGAACTCAAAATTGCAAATGCTGACCACTAAGTTTGAAAAGATTAGGATGAAAGAGAATGAAACTTTTGATGAGTGTTATGTGAGCTTACATGGCATAGTGAATTCTAGTTTCAACCTAGGTGAGAGAATCTCGGAGCCTAAAATTGTAAGAAAAATTCTTAGATCATTTCCTGAAAAGTTGAGACCTAAAGTCACGGTAATAGAGGAGAGTAAGGACTTAGATTCCATTAAGAATGAAGAGATGGTTGGATCTCTCCAGACTTATGAACTTACATTAGTTAAATCCACAAACGATAAGTCATTGGCCTTAAACATTGTGAGGAATAGTCATAGAGAGTCCTTGGATTTAGATTCCCCTAATGAAGATGAGTTAGTATACTTTGCTAAAAAAATTTCGAAAAAAATTTAGGAACAAACAAAAACCTCAAGAGAAGCATAGAAGTGATCCAAGTGAGTCTAGGAAGAGTTCTGAATCTGTGAGATGCCATAATTGTAGAGGTTTTGGCTACGTTTGGAGTGAGTACCCTAGTAGTAGGAGAAATTCGGATAAGGCTATGAATGTTACTCTCACTAATGACGGGTATAACTCGGACAATCAGAGTGAGAAATTTACTCATGAGGAAAGTGGAAAACATATTGTCTTTACTGCTAGGGTTAAGAAATGATTTGACCAGGGGAGTGAAAGAGAAGAGGACTTAGATAGTGATGAAAATTCTGATGAAAATCTATAAGTAAGAAAGGTATCCAAAAGACTTATGATAAGATGTATGGGAAGAGTCTTAAGATTCATACTAAAAACAAAGCCTTGAGTGCGAAGAATAAGGAACTTGAATTGGAAAATGAGAAATTTGTAGCTCACATTAAGGAATCTACCTTGGTCCTGAGTGAAGAAAAATCCATGAATGAAACTTTAGAGACTCAGGTTAAGAATCCAATCAGTGAGCTTGAGAAGTCCTCTAAGAGAGTCAGTGAGTTGACAACTAAGCAAGAGACCTTATAAATCAGGTTAAGAGCCTTCTAAGCGATCTAGAATATTCTAAGTCTCAACTGCTTGCCTTCTCTAGTATTCTGAAAAGTTAGATAACTTTTTAGGAATAGGCAGGCCGACTAGAAATAAGAGAGTCTAGGTTTTAAGGAAAACAGTGCTAGTACTTCTATGACCACTTTTGTCCCTGTCACTGACCAGTCCAAACATGTGTCTAACTCTGATGTTAAGGATAAGAGATTTGTTAGACAAAGGCCTACTAGACAGCGTAGGACTCGTCGACCTAGGAATAGACGTCAACATCCACACAACATTGGTCCTAGGTTTGTCTCGACATGCTTCCACTGGTGAGTTAGGACACATACGCCCTAAATGTTATCGATTCCTGAATAGACAAAAAATTAAGAGCTTTAATATGAATAGAAATCAGGAGTTTGTTGGTCAGATTGAATTCCTTACTAATCAAGTGAGTAGTTTGACCAAGTTGGTGACATAATTGTCTGGAAATCGTTCTCACACTAGGCAAGTCTGGGTGAAAAGGGTGATCTTAAAAACTTTGATATATATCACGGTGCTCTTAAAGATAAGAGCACTCATATACCTACCTGATTCGATATTTTTGGTGCATGCGTGTGCTTAATTGTTATGTGTTATTGACTTTTGCATCCATCACATTTATTTGTTTGTTTTTTAGGATTTAGTTTCATGCATGTGCATTTTAGTCATGTTTGCATTAGCACATACACGTTTTGTTTTGGTTTGTGTGTTTTATTTTTGTTTTGTCTTGTGTGTGGTGCATTCATTTTTTTTTTTAAAAAAAAAAACACATATTTTTTTTAAAAAAATTGAAAAATTGAAAAAAAAAATTGTGATCATGTATGAACATAATCGATAAGCTGTAGCATAGTTTTCATTACTTGCTTGAGTTGATATGGAGTAATTAGTATATGTGTCTTCATGTACCATCTGCATTGCACACACTATGGTATTGTAAATGAGACTTATACGCATGCGTGAGATTTGGGGTGATAGTCATTTGTTGGTAAGTTGACTTTAAACATGAATTGACAACTTTTAGTAGACCTAAGCCTAAGTATATCCCCCAGGAAGCTCAATATCTTAGTATTCTTCTTCGAGGCTATTTGACTCGAGCAATTAAGCCTACGGGGTATCTCAAAATCTGGTACCTATGGTCAACTGACTTGGATTAATTGGCCTAAAACTCTCTACAAGGGTCATCTTAGTTGCTCAATGAAGAAGGACCCGCATTTAAGATGAAAAATTGATGAGCTTGAAAAATATGAAAGATGTGAAAAATATGATGACCTTGAAATATGTGAAAAACTATATACGCTCAAATTTTTTTAAAAATTGATATATAAAAAAAGGAGCATTAATTTATAGGCCTTATTGTGCTTTATGATTTGACTTTCATTAATAGGATATAACACTTATTGACAGTGATGTTTAGCATATCATTTCACACAAAATTAAGGTTTGGAATCATGTTTGCCTTGGATTAGTGATACTTTATGAGTCACTTATACAATTTACTTCATTTTGACCTAAACTGAGTATGTGTGGAGGTTTACTAATTGTTAATTATGCTTGTACATGCTATCAACTTTTTTTTTACTGTTGTATATTCATAGTTAAAATTGAATTTGAAATTACACCCTTAGTCATTTGTGACAAAAAAGGGGGGAGATTAGAGAGAATATATACGGGAGGAGCATTAAATGAAATTGAGATTTACATTTTATGTCTGAGGGGTCGTTGGGGAGAGACATAGATACATTTGCCTACTATATAAAAATATTGAGAGTTATAGTATGGGATAGAATGTGCATTGCATATGTTTGAGTTTTGATGTTTTATGATGTTAATATTTTGGTTGGTGTTTATGATGTCTCAAACTAGCATGCTTATTTGTGTTCACAAGTTTTTGATTTCCTGCATCACGTGCTTTTACATTGAGTATTGAAGTTTTGATTTCAGGAAACAGGTATATCAAGGAATGCAAGAAGTAGGAGAACTTGAGTAACTTGGGTAGTATGATTGGGTAGTTTAGTTTGATGTATTTTATTTTCTTGACTTTATTTGTATGATTTTGTCACAAAATGCCAAATTGGGAGATTGTTAGGTCCAATGTTGTAATTGACATGTTTGTGAACAAAAGGTCTTAATTGAACACTTGTAAAAAGTTAGGGACTTGGATGCAATTTTGTATAAATGAGTTAGGCTTGGGTTAGAGGTTGAAAACATAGAAAACGCGAGGCCGAAATTTCGCTAGCTGCTCGCTTGACTCACGCTCGAGCACAAGGAACAGAAGAGTCGTCACCCGCCTTTCGCCTAGAGCGAAAGCACCCTCGCTTGAGCGATGTATTAATGTGACTGGACCTAATTCGTGATTTTGAAGAGTTTGATAAGGTTCATAACACCTAAGCGTCCCCAACTATAAATACTAATGTCTAGAATGAATTTTAGAGGGTTGTCTCATTGTGCCTCATTGGTATAGCAAATTCATATCATCTTTTGAGAGATCCAAAAACACAATTCATTGGTGGAATCATTCATATTTTTCTTGAGATCCGGCAATCAAGTTTTGGGAAAACATCAAGGTTCGTGAATCCAAAACACTTCCTTAACACTTTGAGGAAGGTAAACACAATTCATTGGTGGAATCATTCGTATCATTATTGAGATCTGGCAACCAAGTTTTGGGAAAATATCAGGATTCGTGAATCCAAAATATATGACTTCCTCTACACTTTGAGAAAGGTACTGTCTTGGTCGGGCATTGGGAGATGTAGACTGCAAGCACAGGAAAAACATAAGAATTGAATATTTTTGGAATTTCACTTGGAAGAGACAATTGTAGAAGATTGAAAAACTGGTGGGTACAGCAGATCTCAGAGGTTAGAGGAATTACAACAGCGAGAACTAGTGAAATTTGCTAGGTTGGAAACAGATTGTTATCCATATTATCTATAGTGAAGGTAACTGACTTGGTCCCGAAGTTTTTCCCACATTGGGTTTCTCCGTCAACAATTATTGGTGTTCTTTATTACTTTCTATATTACAAACTACGGTATTCAAATATAGGAAAATTGGACGTAAATTCATTGGTGGAATCATTCATATCATTATTGAGATCTAACAACCAAGTTTTGGAAAAATATCAGGGTTCGTGAATCCAAAATACATGACTTCCTCTACACTTTGAGAAAGGTATTGTCTTGGTCGGACATTGGGAGATGTAGACTGCAAGCACAGGAAAAACATAAGAATTGGATATTTTTGGAATTTCACTTGGAAGAGACAATTGTAGAAGATTGAAAAACTGGTGGGTATAGTAGATCTCAGAGGTTAGAGGAATTACAACAGCGAGAACTAGTGAAATTTGCTAGGTTGGAAACAGATTGTTATCCATATTATCTATAGTGAAGGCAACTGACTTGGTCCCGAAGTTTTTCCCACATTGGGTTTCTCCGTCAACAATTATTGGTGTTCTTTATTACTTTCTATATTACAAACTACGGTATTCAAATATAGGAAAATTGGACGTGTATGCTTAATCATTTTGAAACTATTAAAAAGTGACTTGTTGATTTCAATAGAATAATTCCGCACGTAGGGCCAAAACNAATATAGGAAAATTGGACGTGTATGTTTAATCATTTTGAAACTATTAAAAAGTGACTTGTTGATTTCAATAGAATAATTCCGCACGTAGGGCCAAAACTAAAAACGGATAATTATAACCATTCGGTAACTTAATAGCTGTTAATTTAGTAATCCGTAACTTTTAAGTGGTATCCAGAGCGACACCTGATTTTTCATAATGGAATACATAAAATAATGTGAAAGGAAAAAATTAAATGAAAATGTTAACTGTGTTTTACGCTGGTAAATGGTAGAGTGTCATTTGACAACATATAATCTCTTATATAAAACTTTATATACATGTAATAATGTCCTTATTATATATCAATCATACTCTCTTTATCTATCCATAATAATATTTTAATTTTTTTAAAAATAATATTTTCACCTACATCGCATTCCAATATTATTTTTATTAAATTCATTCATTTAAATACTATACATTCACACCATTTTTATATCTATCCTATCATAATTTCTTCAAGTCTCTTTCATATATCTATCCGTACCATTTTTATATATCTATAAAAATGTCCAAAAGAATTCAATGAAAATAAATATTAGTGGATGAATTCAGAATGATATATATTTATTTAATTTTATATATGTTCACCTAAATAAATTTGCATAAAGTTAAAAACAATAATATATTTATTGATTTGACTGGTACATCCCATAATCCTACCTTTGTTCGCGATCTCTGCGATCTCCTAGAGATCGCGTATCTACGCCTTTTTATTTACTTTTGTAGTGGGTCCCTGATTTTGTTTAAGATTGGACATCATTGAAATGACCCAATTTTGAAAAATAAAATTCAAAGTTGCTCATAAACTTGCCATTTTCCATTTTGTTTTTGGTTTTAGTTTGATGTTGCCAATACATTATTGAATAGTTATTTGTATGTACATGTGGTTATCAAAGACAGACCAAAAAGCAATCACTTCCAAAGAAATAATCACATGTATATACAAATAACAATTCAATAATGCATTGGCAACATCAAAATAAAATCAAAAAGAAAAAGGCAAATTTGTGGGCACATTTGAATTTGATTTTTCCAAGACTGGGCTAATCTTGAGCCATATCCACATTATCAACTCACGGGAGTTAAATAACATGGTACATGAATTCGTTGATTATACTTAAATAATATAAAATAATTAATAAAAGAAAATGAATAAAAAGATTAAATACGACAATACCTTCTATAATATTTTGTGAAAAGTAATGATGTTCATCTCCGCTGGAGTTGAGCCACAATCTATGTGGTAATTACACGGTATTAAATGATAGATTCATTTAAATACAAAGTCACATGACTCATTTAATTCAGTCTATCATTTAATGTCGTGTAATTTCCACATAGGCTGGGCCTCAACTCTAGTAGGAATGAATATCATTATTCTTTTGTGAATTATTTAATGCTTAATTCTACCACATCCAATGATCCAAATATTAACAACGCATTATAGGTAGCTTCTTATTATGTAACAAATTTTTAAATAAATCACCACCTCAACCATACTTCCATAGCTTCTAATGGAATCAAGAATCTGAACTAATACAGAATGCAGACTCAGAAAACAATTGTGGATATTGTATAGTTAACACATTTTTAGCAATATAAGGGACAATCTTGTACTTATTTGCTTCACTTTCCACCAAAGTAATATGATGAAAGACTTATTGGTCAAATATTCAAAACTACCATTTAAGTACGCTACCAAATCATTTTAACAATTGACAATAAAATTTAGAATTAAATTGAAATGTAAATAACTAATTGAGTTACATAACTACGAAATTGAGACACAAATAGACAAAAAGTGATGTCCAGTAAAAATTTTAGGGAGGCCAGCATGTATTAGAACAAAATAACACAAATACAATAAAATATAGCAAACAATTACCAAAAAATAAGAAAATTTGGATAAAATCACTTGAAGTTTTAATCGAAATTCGTAAAAATTATTCGTAGAAGGAAAGAAATGTGTGAATTTGAAATAAAATCTAGATTTAATTGTTTACTTATTACAATGCAATGGGCAATCGATGAATATGATTCAGCACCAACTATTCAACGCTTCACTCAATTTGAGGGTTTTGCATTCACAGTTGTGATGACGAATGTGTATTTGAGTATAATTTAATTAATTAATTGTGATATATTTGGATGTTGAGTTTAATTGGATTATGTTTAATATGGATGTATCGTTTTAATTGGTAAATGATTTAAATTAATTAATTTTCAATTTTTTTGGTAAACGGTTTGAAAAGGATAAAACCTAAACCTAACTATTTCGAAGCGATTTAGTTGTGTTCAAAATCAAAATGTTGAAAAATCAATGTGGATCCAAACCAACAATTTTGAGAAAGCGATTTCGATTCGATTTTACGATTTGTAGGGTTCATAGTGCCGCCCTAACTCACAGTCTTACACTTAGCAAAATAATTAATCAATTTATTATTAACTAAATAATCCACAACTTGCCACCTTATCAACCTACCAAATATGGTAAGGTGGCAATTGGCAAACTCCATATTTTATAATTAGCCAACCAAACCCTATTTGATAATATATTAAATTCCTGCTTGCCTTAAAAGTTCAGATTTATAAGATAATATATTAAATTCCTCGAAGTGTCACAAAGTTAATTAGTTGGCCTGTCTGATTCTATAAATTCCTAATCTAGGAGCCTTCTATTAGATTACCAAATTAACCCTCACACATTTCTTTTAAACTCTTGATGCTATATCGCGATTATTTGAAATGGTGGGAGAGAGTTGTCTATATACATACAGTGGTCAGATCCTATGGAGCTTTCTAATGGACTTTGAGGATTATTAGAAAGTATAAAAGAAATTAATGATTGGAAGAAAACAAAGAAAGATTAGGGTTTTGGTGCTTCCACTACTTTGGATAGGGAAGTACTAACTCACTTTTGCCCAATCAAATCTTATTATATACTTTTCAAGTATATATTTATATACGATAGTCGTCAACAAATTTTATCACAATCTCTAACCTCCATAACGTACTTTTTATATATTCTATTAGAAGTCTAATTCACGCAAAAAGAAAATGACGAAGTTATCATTTTATGTTACCCACTCTAACTCAATGAAAAAGTATTATTACCGTTAATAAAGATTTCTCTCTTCCCCTAAAATACCTTTTTTTAGGGGTTAAATCCTAGTATTCAACGGCGTATTTAAAAATTTACATAGAGCTTTTAGCTCTAGACAGAACATTTCTTCAAAAGTAGTTTCTTTAATGGCATGTTTTATAACTTGATAGAATTAAAGAGAAAAATGAGTTAAAAATTTAGGCAATGTTTTGTTCTGTTAAAAAATCTGATTAAAATTTAAGTTACATATTTTATAGAATCCACATCTTTTCAACCACGCATTTCATCAACTTTTATCAAAATCTGCACAATATATGATTTAAATCTCAACCAAACAGGGACAGTACTTCATTCAAACCTCGACGACCCCATATTTTGCAAATACATCCCCACACGGGTGTACATTACCTATGAAGACTTACCCCATATATGTCATTATCCCCCATTGAGCCAAGTGTACTTATTCCCCTAAGAGAATGGTGATGATAATATAACACATAACAAGACAAAATTGCAGCCATTTTCTTCAACAAATTGCATCCCATGATAAAATTCTTAGATCCAAATTTGAACAAGCAAGCTAGGATATAGTAACCAGGCTATAAATATTCATAACCACACGCCTTTTCCACATCATATGAACCCAAAAAATGTAAAAGATTTCTTGCTAAAACAAAAAAAAAAAAAAAAGAAGAAGAAGAAGAAGGGAAAAATCATACTTAGAGAAATACTTGTATGAATATCTACTTTATTCCTTATTATCTAGTCAACTGCTGCTACTCATACAGTCAGCTTGACTAAGAGCCTGTTTGGTACGGCTTAAAATTTAATTAAAATTGAAAATATGGTCGTTATTGGGTCCCACCCGTCTAATAAAAGTCAACAATAACGGCTATATTTTCAATTTTAATCTGATTTTAATCTCTACCACACACCCTCTTAAGTTTGGCTTTTGATCA
>CAIGRS010308149.1:0-24235 GCA_903798395.1 Fraxinus floribunda
CCGCATGGAATAATTTTTATTTTTTTTTAAATCTCGTTTCTCCATTCCAACATTTATTTGTTTTGAACAATAATCATTTTTTCAACAGTGGGTTGATTCATGAGCCGATTGAAGTAAAACTCGCTCTATAATTTAAGTTGTACACTGATCATCGGTTCTAGGCATAATAATCGGCTAGACCTGCTAATCTCACCGTTCAATCCCATAACATGATCAGATATTGCTCATGTGACGAACTACCCATTCGATATGGGGCCCCAAGGCAACCTTCCAAATACACGGGCTCACAAGCTTTGCCACCACCATTAGCATCAAATTATGTCGATTGTCCAACTTTTTTCATTTTAGCGAAAGGCCTAACAAACATCATTTGACTCCGTTAGAACGTGAAATTCCTACACGTCAAATATTGCTAGGAAATACAAGGAATTTGTTCATTATATTTCCATACTAGCATTTGACCACTAAAAAAAAATTAAAATGTATAATAGGGTAAGTTAAATACAAAAACACAAAAATACCCTCTTTACCAACATTCACAACCTGATGGAGAAGGAAAAATAAATTGAAAATTACTCACGCGGTCGACAATCGGGATCCAATCGAAGCACCCTCATAGTCAAACCCAATGCCGACCACCACACTCCGACCATTATTTTCAACAAGGTTAGTTTTTTTTTTTTTTTTGACTTTTTTTTTTTGAGATTGATTTTTCATTTATTGCTATGTATAATATTTATTTTTTCATTATTAAGGTAGATCATTGGGTATATAGTAGAGATTTATGTACTTTTTTTTTTAAAAAAAAAAATTTGCACCTTAACTCGCCATTTCCGATGAGAACAGTCGGCCCAATCAATTGTTTAACAGTCGGCCTTTGGGTCGATTGTTTCAGTCGGAACAGTTGCCCATTTTGGGCGACTATTTTAGTCAGTTTTGTACCGACTGTTTAACGGTCATCCCAATTTTTTTTTTCATTTTCTTTTTAATTTAAAATTATTCTTAATTCTTTTCTTTTCACGGTAAAATTTAATTTTCTTAATTTTAATTATATTATTTGTCAATTTAATTTTTCAATTTTAATTAAATATTATTTATTAATTTTCATAATTTCCTTTTGTTTAATTTTGTTTATTATAATTTTGGAAATAATTTTAAAACTTCTTAATTGTTTATTTTTCTGATTGAAAATTATTTTTTCCGACTATTTTAATCAGTTGACCCAAATGCCCTTTTTTCATTTTTTTTCAATTTAAAATTATTTTTAATTCTTTTATTTTCATGATAAAATTTAACTTTCTATTTTTTAATTATATAATATTTATATTATTTTTAATTTAATATTTTTTCAGTTTAAAATTCTTCTTAATTCTGAATTTTCTATATTTTATTATTTTCTTTAATTTATTATTATTATTTTTTAATTTTTGTTTGTAATTCGATTGACTTAATATTTTGAAATTATGCTTATTGCATTATCTATTCTTGAAGGTTTTAATATTTGAATTCTTACAAGATGAAGTATCATCTAGTTGTGGAGTTGAGACAGATGGCGGGAAAATGTACGTGGAACAGTAGATTTGATAGTTTTACTATGTTGGAGTTGTTGGATGATGAGCATGCAGAAATCCCATGACAGTCCTTCATGTGGCCCATGTATCAGTTAAGAAAGGTACAATACTCTAGATAGATTATTGATGCGTTACTATATCGTTAGCTTAGGCCGATCGACGGCGATGCCCTTCACTTCGACCTTGGGGGGCAAGGTCGTTACTTTCTTCCTATTTGAGTTTGCCCTCATGACTGGACTGAGAATAGCGGGCAACAAAGCAGCTACAGACGGTACCCAAAGAAGCAATAGGCTGCATGAGATGTATTTTCAGGGACATGGGACGGTGCTTCTACCGCAGTTGATCGACTCAATCAAATAGTGCGATTAGATGTTGGACAGATTGAAGCTAGAACTTGTCTACGTCTTTGAAAGTGACAAGAAGATTGCAATCGACCATTTCTATTTGGAAGTTGTTAACGACATCGATGTCTTGAAAAACTATCCGTAGGGTCGGAAGATATTTTGAAGACATCGTTCATGTCATCACCAGATCACACCAAAAGCCTAAGGGGTCCATACGTAAGTACTATACTTATGAATTGCCCCAAACTGTGCAGGTAAATGTTTAACATAATCAACGTTAAAATATTTTTTTTTATAATAAATCTATATATAATTATTGTATATTTTGCATATCGAGGCATATGAGATTGTCCTTCTCTTGGGTCCCCGTTTGCTAAGCGAGGGGAGACACGCTGCCCTCGAATGCATCATAGCGAGCATCTCGAGTAGACGGATGTCCATATGGCAAATAGTTAGTATTCCTCCTCGACGACCCCCAAGTGAATGTTACACAATTGTCAGCTTGAAGTCCTAACACACTTTGCAGCCCTCCTCAAGTCTTTTCAAAATTCCGCACATGATAATTAACTAGTTCAACTGTGAATATGTTGGCTTCAACTTCTAACTGAGTTGACGTCGTCGACAAAGGAAGATGGTCGAGATTTTGTGTGAGAATTAGCCATTCCGCATACTCGACACAACTAGATGTCTGATTCCATCTTGGACCAAGATTGGGTATGTGAATTGAATATAATTTATTGATTACCATTTTGTATGAGTTAGCCTAATTAACTAAGTTAATAATTTTTAATGTTGTTATTTTATGTAGGAGCGCGGTCCAGTTGATTGATGATCACCTTCGTTTATGGGATCACCTCCGCCAATGGAATCACCTCCGCTGATGAGATCTCCTTCTCCTTCATCTAGGTACCTCCTCTGTGGATCTTCTACACACGGTCAAAGTTTGTATTTTCATGATTTGTATGTCCACCTAACTGGATTTATGGCGGAGGAGGTGGGTGAGATACGAGATGAGGTAGGGGTGTTACGACGAGAGATGATGGAGGAGGTGTGCGCGATACAAGAGGAGATAGGGACACTATGACGAGGAATGAACAGAGGGGTATCAAGTTTATGCCATGATGTTGTACTACTACGAAGCCATGCAGCAGAACTTCAGGATGAGGTCTCAGTGCTCCGAGGTGATATGGCGGGCATATGATGGGTGATATGGCAGGCATATGATGGGTAATAGATAGGGTGATGGAGATCGGGGTCACGTACCATTATAGACATATGATGACGCATTCGAACCATTTTTTATTTGTGGAGTGGGAGAGGGTGTGCCTGATGGGGACGGTAGAGGTGGCGGATAAGGAGAAGACAAGAGGTGGCCATGTGACGAGTGTAAATTACTCATAGAACTAATACATTTAAAATATAGTTTCCGGCTTGTTCTTGAGCACTTTTGATGTGTTTGTTCATGTTGTTTTGTAGGTTAGATACATCAAAGAAAATAGCATATTTTTGAGTTTAGGATGGAGCCACGTGTGATCATAAAAGTGGACTTGAAAAGGAGGTGAAAAAAAAAATAAAGTGAAAAAGAGGCGAAGACAGAGGCGAATAAATAAAGGGCAGAGACTTATGCGCCAAACAAAAAAATTTGGCAAAAAGTTGGTCACCGTGGCACCAGCTCCTGGGTGCTGCAGTGCCCAGCTTGGAAAAATAAGCAGAAGACGCAGCGTCAATTCTGGGCATTGCGACGCCGCGAGAAGTAGAAATAGTTGTTTTTTATATTTTTCTCGGCCCACCCCAACTTCAATCCTTGTTGATATCTTAAGAGGCTATAAATATAAACTAGAAGACTTAATTAAAGTAGAGAAAAAGGGCTTAGGAGACAAGGAAAATGAGAAATCATCAAGAGAAAACACGACAACGAATTGGAGAAGAATTGAAGCGGCAAAACAGTTTTTCTTATTCTCTTTTCTTCTCCATGTTCTTTAATTTAGAATTTAATATGTCATTTTTAGTGGTCATGAGTTAATTTCAATATCTAGGGTTTGATGTAACTAAACTTGAGACATGTTTGGATTCTATTATAGTTAAATTTCGGTACTTGAGAGAGAGAGAAATTTAGGCGTGATCTAGAATAACATAACCTAAGATATTATAAGTTTCAAGAGAAAGTATAATTCGTTTGAGACATATCTCATTTAAGAATCTGCGATTCAATTTCTATAGCGTTAATTTGAAATAGAGATATTGGAATTAAAATATAGAAATAGGTTCTATTTAGCACTCGAGATAGGAAATAGAATTTAACCTAAGATTCTTGCCTAAGAATTCAGGAAAATAGATAGAAATAACTATAGAAGTAAAAAAAAACATTGTTGATAGGGAGGTGAAATCAATTCCTATGCTTTCTCACATTGATAATTCTTCTATAATTTTTTTTCCATTTAATTTAAACTATTACACTTTCATATTATTTTAGGATAAAAACATTGACTTGAGACTTAGATTTTCTAGATAAAGTAAAAGATGAAATAAATGTAGTACTTGGTAGATTTAATTACAATCACCGCTGGTTGACACTTTGACTCTACTATTATATTACAAAATTTAACACCGTACACTTGCAGTATAAATCACATTATAGAAAAAGTGTGACAAGTTTTTGGCACCGTTGTCAGGATTGTTTTATTTGATTTTTACTAATATTATTATCAATTAACTTTTATTTTAATTTATATTTTAAATTTTTTTATTTATATCTCTAGTAGTTTATTGGTTTGTTAATTTCAGCTGTGTATGCGAAAAGCTGAGAATCTTGAATTATTACCTATTGATCCTGAACCAGAACGCACATTCGGCTTTCTCAGGGGTATACAAAAAAACGAATGTGAAGTAATGGCAGAATAAGAAGCAAGAGCAGCTAATGAAAAAACCAACAACGGGTTATTCGGGAATATGTCGCGCTAGTGGTTAATGACAACTATTCCCGTATTACGCGCCCGACTATTGTCGAAAATAATTTCGAACTAAAGCCCGGATTGCTACATATGGTACAACAATCAATTTTGGTAACGGTTGATAAATTCATCTTCCTTGCTGACTTCGTGGTATTGGATATGGAAGAAGATAAGGAGATTCCATTGATTTTGGGTAGGCCATTCTTAGCAACTGGAAGAGCTTTGATCGATGTACAAGGAGGGTAATTGACTTTAAAAGTAAATGAAGAAGAAGTGATGTTTAATATTTACCAAGTAGTGAGATTTTCGGATGACACCGATACTTGCCATGGAAATGACTTCATTGATTATGTTGTGAAGGAAGAGAAAGTATTCATTCAAGACCCCTAGGAGCATTGTATGATGTTTAGTGCAACAAAGGATGATATTGACACTTCTGGAGGTTACACAGGAAGCAAGGACTTAGTTGATTGCATATTGGCTCTTGAATCGTCGCCAGTTGACCGTAATCCAGTATTGAAGATATTCGGCATGCAGTGGACTTAGATATAGTAAGGGCAATGAAAGCAGTAAATCTGAACTGAAGCAACTTCCAGAGCACCTTTGATATGAGTTTTTGGAGGAGAACTCTACATCTAAGGTGATCATTTCTTCCTCACCGACCAAGGATAAAGAGGATAAGTTACTTAAAGTGCTAAGAGAAAACAAAGCCTCTTTGGGTTGGTCTATAGCTGATATAAAAGGGATAAGTCCTACAGTTTGCATGTACAAAATCCTCATGGAAGACTTTTACAAGCCATCTATTGAACATCAAAGGAGACTAAATCTAGCTATGAAAGAAGTAGTGAAAGCAGAGATACTTAAGCTACTGAAGGTAGGGATTATATTTTCCATTTTAGATAGTGCATGAGTTAGTCCAGTACAGGTGGTACCAAAGAAATGTGGAATAATATTAGTTAAGAATGACAACAACAAGCTGATACCTACGAGAACAGTGACTGGTTAGAGGGTTTGCATTGATTACAGAAAGCTGAACAAAGAAACTAGAAAAGATCACTTTCCACTTCCATTCATTGATCAAATGCTGGACAAACTAGTGAGTTACTCTCATTGTTGTTATCTTGATGGTTATTCTGGTTACAATCAGATTGCGATAGCACCAGAGGATAAGGAGAAGATGACATTCACATGCCCATATGAGACTTTTTCTTATAGCGGATGCCGTTTGGATTATGCAATGCTCCGATCACTTTTTAGAGATGTATGATGGCTATCTTCGTAGACTTGGTAGAGCAAATCATGGAGGTATTTACGGATGATTTTTCTGTTTTTGGTACTTCTTTTGATAATTTCCTTCACAAGCTTTCTTTAGTGTTGCAACGCTCTAAAGAAAAGAATTTAGTCTTAACTGGGAGAAGTGTCATTTCTTGGTACAAGAAGGAATTGTGTTAGGCCACCATGTTTCAGCAAAGGGATTGGAAATCGATGGAGCTAAGATAAATACTATAGCAAGGCTACCACCATCCACTAATGTTAAAGGAGTTTAGAGTTTCTTAGGTTACACTAGGTTCTACAGGAGATTTATTAAAGGTTTCTCGAAAATTATCAAACCTCTTTGCAATCTTTTGGAGAAAGACACAACTTTTGTTTTTGATGATGACTGTCTCAAAGCATTTGAAGCAATAAAGGATAAATTGGTTACAGCTCTAGTTATGATAGCACCGAATTGAGGTCAATCATTTGAAGTAATGCGTGATACCAGTGATTATGCAGTATGAGCAGTTTTGGAACAAAGATGTGAAGATTTTTCGAGAAATTCACTATGCTAGTGAAACCTTGAATGGAGCTCAATTAAACTAGACCACAACAGAGAAAGAAATATTAGCAGTTGTCTTTGCTTGTGACAAATTCAGGTCTAATCTAACTGGCACCAAAGTATTCATCTACACAGATCATGCAGCGATCCTGTATCTATTTGAAAAGAAAGATGGTAAGCCTCGCTTAATTCAGTGGTTTTGTTGTTACAAGAATTCGATGAAGAAATTCGAGATAAGAAAGGCAGTGAAAATGTGGTTGTTGATCATCTTTCAAGGTTGGAGAATGAAGAGGTGATAAATGACACTCAAATTCAAGAATCTTTTTGTGACGAGCTTCTGTTAGCAGTTTTACCAAGAATCCGGTGGTATGCTGATTTTGTAAACTACTTGGCTTGTGGAAAGATACCACCTAACTTGAATTCTCACTAAAAGAAGAAATTCTTACATGATGTCAAGTCATATCTATGGGATGATCCACTTCTGTTTAGAAAATGTGCAGATATGATGATTAGGATGTGTGTCCCGATGAAGGAAAAAAAATTGATTATGGAGCATTGTCATTCCTCATCTTATGGAGGTCACTTCGATCCTACTCGTACTGCCTCTATGGTATTATAGTATGGGTTTTATTGGCAAACTCTTTTCAAGAATTGTTACACCTTTGTGAAGACATGTAACCGTTGTCAACGTACTGGGAATATCTCAAGGCGTCACAAGCTTCCATTGACTAATATGCTCGAGGTGGAATTATTTGATGTGTGTGGTATAGATTTTATGGGTCCATTTCCACCATCCTTTGGCTAGATATATATCTTTCTTGCAGTCAACTTTGTCTCCAAATGGGTTGAGGCCATCGTTACACCAACAAATGATGCAAATATAGTTTTGAAGTTTCTACAGAAAAACATCTTCACACAGTTTGGTACGCTTAGGGCAATAGTAAATGATGAAGGTATACATTTCTGTAACAAACTTTTCAATTCCCTTTTAGCTAAATATAATGTCAGCACAAACTAGCACTTGGTTATCATCCCCAGTCCAATGGACAAGCAAAAGTCTCCAACATGGAGATTAACCAAATATTGGAGAAAACAGTGAAGACCAACTGCAATGATTGGTCTCATAAACTTGACAAAACATTTGGGCATATCGAACAGCTTTCAAAACACCAATTGAAATGTCACCTTATCGTTTGGTATTTGGAAAATCATGTCACCTACCAGTCAAATTGAAGTATCGAGCTTATTGGGTTGTGAAGAAATTGAACATGGATATGACATTAGCGGGTGCACAACACTTATTTCAACTCGACAAGCTTGATGAATTTCAAACTAAGCGTATGAAAATGCAAAAATATACAAAGAGCGAACAAAGCTGTGGCACGATAAGAGGATCTTAAGGAGAGAGTTCAAACCAGGAAAACGAGTTCTTCTATTCAATTCTCGCTTAAAACTTTTTCCGAGCGAGCTGAGATCACGGTAGTCAAGACCATTCTTAGTCCATAAGGTGTTTCCCTTTGGTTCAGTGGAATTGATAAGCAAGGATGGATCCATATTTCAGGTGAACGGTCAATGACTCAAACATTATTATGGTGAAGAAGATCGAGATGTGGAAGAAATTACCCTTGGAGAGCCAACTTAGATCTACATATTCGTCGAGCTAATGACATTAAAAAAGTGCTTCTTGGGAGGCAACCCAAGTTTTATACCTTTATTTTAGTTTTCAATTCTTTCTATAGGGTTTTTCCCATTTTGGTTAGGTTAGTAACGTTGTGTTTGTGTTTTTATAGGTACATTCTCAAGTGAGGCGCACTGGATTTAGATGACTATGGGGACGGGCTACGATAGAGCTTGCAGATAAAAAAATTAATTAAAAAATTCTTTTTTACAGTAAATTGGGCGCTACGATGCCTGACATTCTTAAAAAAATGAGGGGAGCCCCCCTTTTCCCCCATTTACTTACTTTTTTTCTTCTATCATCTCTGTTCCTTCCCTCCTTTCCCATTAGTCATGTCCTTTCATTCTTCTACAATTTTTTTCCTCTCCATCTTCTTTAGGATTCCCCCCCTCTCTCCTCTTGTCTTCTCCCCCACACCACACTTCCCCAGTGCTTACACAACTATTTTGCAACCCTAGTTTGTTTTCTTTTACCCTTCTCTCAATTTTCTTGATAACTTCCTCCATGGCTGGTTCTTGTAGTGTGGTTTCATATGGGATTTGGTAAATTGCGGGTTTAGTGTTTGGTGTTTTAGTGGGATAGTGCTTACAAGGTGTTTGAGGAATTTCGGAAGTGACTTTTTGTGTGCTATTTTGGTATTTACCTCAGGATTATTGGACTCGTGATTTGGACTTGGGTGTTTGGTGTCGTCTAACTTGGCGGAGGAGGATAACTTAAGCTTGAATTGGTTGGTATATTTTAGCTTGCCTTTGGTATTTTTGAGTGCTTTTGTGGGCTTATACAACATGCCTCCCCATAAGAAATTTAAAATCACGGCATCCTTGTCTACCACTTCTTATTATCGACATCGTTTTGTGAGCCCCGAAGCGAAGGAACATTTTTAACAGATGGTGATATATTGGAACTGCATTCCAGAGCAAGATTTTGAACATTTATTACCCTAGAAATTACAGAGTCTGAGGTGGGACAAATTTGCTATGCAACCCAGTGCGACTTCCATTCCTTTGGTGAAGGAGTTATATGTAAATGCGAAGGAACATGAGAACTTCAAGGTATTTGTTCGGGGTCACTGGATCCTGTTTGATAGTGAATCCATCAATTCTTTCTACCACACACGTGATATTCCAAATGATGACTACTCGAGGTTGTGTGATGAGAGGGTTAACCCAGCCATCTTACTTCAGACACTAACACGCGAAGGTACCAAATGGAAACATAATGCTAGCGATGTGACTAACTTTCCCGCCTCCGGTTGGACGAGAAATTGTAAAGTTTGGCATCACTTCATATCCGCCAAACTAGTTCCGAGCAACAACTTTAGTGAGGCAATGAAGGAGCGGGCTATATTGAATTTTATAATTTACCAGGGTTCCTTTATTGATGTTGGGAAAGTTATTCAAAACAGTATCCTGCGAATATTAGCATGATTGATAATTGAAAGCTCGGGGTGTTCCTCCTTAATCCATGATCTTTGTATATAAGGGAGTGTTATCACACGAGAATCTGAGAAAGTGTTACACTCTCGGCCAGCATTCACGCGGAACTTCCGAGACAAGATCGTGGGGCCTTGGGATAGGCCTAGCTCCTCTTATATCTCTCATTAGGCGCCACCACCTCCTCACGCTGGTGATGGTACAGGGAAATAATTCGGCAGCTTGAGGTAATGGACTTACAAATGACTCATTGGCAGGAAGGAATGCAGGGGATAGTGGATCAGTTGTAGTCTTCCATTTATGACCAGTTTCAATATCATAATGCTTGCATTACGGTCATAAATTCGGCGCACCCTGATCTGACATTTTCTCCATCACCGTTGTTTCCATCTCATTCCTAAAATCAAGCTCCACCGGATGACGACGAAGATATCTGATGTTTTCACTAAGGTATCCGTCCCTTTTATATCTTTTTTCCATTGGGGATAATGTGCTCTTTAAGTTGGGGAGGGTGATACTTTAACATAATTGTCGTCTAACAGTTTAATTACTTTTGTGTGTGTTTAATTTATTGGCCTTAGTGTGACTCGTGTGAAAAAAAAATTGCATGCTTGTGTGGGTTGGATAGTTTTATTGGCAATGATGCAGATATTTTTGAAAAAATGTCCTGATTGTGAATTATGAATAAGTTATGTGCTTGAGTGGAAGTCTTACTTACCTTTGCAGAAAATTGTAACATAAATGCACGTGAATTGAATATGGCATTGGACAAGAATAAGTTGATTCATAAATGAAATAAACTGGATTAACAACCTTAGAAGCTCAATCCAAATAACTTATAACATTACCTTACCTTTAAACCAAATTTAAGATGTTTGGGTGGTAGAGCTGTTGTGGGAAAACTTGAAGATAAATGTGAATTCCATGTATGCTAAAATTTGTATGGATTGTTTGAGATCAATATGATGAAAATTGGGTGAAAACCTAAGTTAGGGGTAAATTCTCGAGAATGAGTGTTTTATAAGGGGCATTGCACTAATCACTGTCTAAAAGAAAAAATAAATTGTGAAGCTACTTTAAAAGATCCATATGAGGACAATGTTAACAATCTCATTGTGAAATGTCTATTTGTAGCATTTATGACTTGAGTGATTAAGTCGGCAAGAGTTTAAAACTTGATGCCTTAAAGTCATCTGACTTATGAGTCATCGACCTAAAGCTTAAGGGAGAGATGTCCGCACATAGGATCCATAAAAACCTTTGATAAGCCACAAACACTTATTTTCGAGAATTAAACCTTTGATAAGGGGTTAGTAACTTACAGTCTTGAAGGTTGAGGCAATAAAAAATAAGGAGTATCCTCATTTGTTGATATGTGAATTGCAATCTTCAAGACTGTTGATATTACATCTTCAATACTGAACCATAAAAACAAGCTATCTAGCCAAATATGCACTTGAATCTTTTAGTAGTGTGTTTTAGTTGTGTGTTGTGAATTTTATTTGCATGTTGTTCTGTGTTTGCTCGAGGATAAGCTAAGAATTAAGTTTGGGGGTGTTTGATGATTGTAAATTACTCGTGGAACTAATACCTTTAAAACATAGTTTTCAGCTTGTTCTTGATCACTTTTGAACATTTTGATGTGTTTGTTCATTTTTTTGTAGGTTAGATACAATTAAAAAAATAGCGTATTTTGGAGTTTAGGATAGAGCCACGTGTGATCATAACAGTGGACTTGAAGAGATGGGAAAAAAAATAAAGTGAAAAAGAGGCGAAGATGGAGGCAAATAAATAAGGGCAGACACTTGGGGGCTACAACGCCACGATTGGGCCAAAGGCGACCAAGAAATAAAAAAAAAATTGGCAGAAAGTCGGTTGTCACGGAGCCAGCTCCTGGGTGCTGCATCGCCCAGCTTGGGAAAACAAGTAGAAGATGTGGGGCCAATTCTGGGCGCCGCATCCTGATAAGTAGAAATACTTAGCTTTTATAATTTTTTTCAGCTCGACTCAACTTCATTCCGTGTTGATATCTTAAGAGGCTATAAAAATAAACTGGAAGATCTAATTCAAGGGGAGAAAATAAGGTTGGGAGACAAGGAAAAGAAGCAATCATCCAGAGAAAACATGACAATGAATTGGAGAAGAATTGAAGCGGTAAAATAGTTTTTCTTATTCTCTTTTCTTCTCTATGTTCTTTAATTTAGAATTTAATATATTGTTTTTAGTAGTCATGAACTAATTTCAATATCTAGGATTTGATGTAACTAAACTTGAGATATGTTTGGATTCTATTATAGTTAATTCATTTGATTTTTTCGTTAATTTATTTGTGTGAATTCTTGCTCATTGCTTTCAATTACATGATCAATAATTGAATGATTTGATACTTTAAATTTCGGTACGAGAGAGAGAGAGAGAGAGAGAGAGAGAGAGAGAGAGGAGTGATCTAAGAAAAACATAACCTAGGAAATTATAGGTTTCGAGAGAAAGTATAATTTCTTTGAGGCTTATCTCATTTAAGAATCCTGCGCATTTAATTTCTATAGCGTTAATTCGAAATAGAGATATTGGAACTAAAATATAGAAATAGGTTCTATTTAGCACTCGAGATAGGAAATATAATTTAACCTAAGGTTCTTGCCTAAGAATTCAGGACAATCGATAGAAATAACTAAAGAAGTAAAAAGACATTGTTGATAGTGAGGTGATCAACCCCTAGACTTTCTCACATTGATAATTCTCATATAATTTGTTTTCATTTCATTTAAATTGTTACACATTCGTATTATTTTAGGATAAAAACATTGTCTTGAGATTTGAATTTTCTAGATAAAGTAAAAATTGAGATAAATATAGTACTTGGTAGGAATTAAATTACAATCCATGTGGGTTCGACACTTTGACTCTACTATTATATTACAAAATTTAACACCGTACAATTGCAGTATAAATCACGTTATAGAAAAAGCGTGACACCTTACCCAAGGCGGAGAAGGTGGCCCTGATGCCATAGGAGGTACTCTTGTCCGGGACGAAAGGGTGGCTTCGACGACGGAGGAGATGGTAAGCCCCAGGGAGGAGGGGTAGTGGTTCCCGAGGTTGAGTATGTGCTCGGGAGATGGCGAGCCCCAAGGCGGAGAAAAAGAGGATGCCAGTCGTGACGGAGGGTAAGAAGCGTGTTGTTGACGTGCCGGAGGGGGTGATCGACAACAGGCTGAGATTGCCATCACAGTACGCCATTTCTCCTTTCACGACTGAGGTAAAGAGGAGCACGTTCATTGACGAGACATACCCCAATCTCTTTTAGGATGTGGACCTTGCTAGTGGAAGGCATTCGAGACAGAGTGGCAATGCAAGAGTAAGTATTTTATGATTTTAGTGAAATAAGCTACGCTAACTCATATATACTTCTTTTCACAATTTTTCTGTTTCTTTTTTCAAAGCTAGCCACATGATAGGTGAAAGGACGATCACTGACGCCTATAAGTGGTTTCACGATGTCACGTCTTTGGGTGCCTAGCTCGCCGACGATGTAAGTGTAATATCACAATTGTTATTTATTATATATACATTATTTTTGGTTTATTAAATGAAATAACTCTCTTTATTTTGTATTGGCATTTCCTAATGTAGCACATCGACATGGCTATAATTTATTGCACGATCAAGCTCGATGATATCCCATATCATTTGACATTCCTGGCCAAATCAATCGCTCCAACTTATGGGTAACTAGTACATGGTGCCCGAATATTTGCTTGAGTGGGTCATAGGGATGTGACCAAGTGTTGGGGAAAATCATGGGAGGGTTTTACACATATATACATTCCAATGATAGCAAATTATCACTGTTTTGCTGTGGAGATCGTCTTTCTTGATTCCACTATGTATGCATACGACTCCCATCATTCATGTTGACACAAGTCAGCGCGAGCTTCACCTGGAGGTATTGGATGTGATTGTCCATTTGATGGGTAGATGAGTGGGGGTGATTGTGCAGAACAGACTAGCCATCATGTGAGACAGTCGAAATTATAAGTACTTATAATTTTTTAAAATTTTAACACTTAGTTTTTCGCTACAAAATACGCTAACACATTATTATTTATTTGCAGGGGTGATTGTGGCATATTTGGAATAAAGTATATTGAGTTTTTAAGTATAACACACAAGGTTGATGAAATCAATCAATACTGGATACAAAATTGGAGAAATAAGTTGGCATACGATTTGTATGAATTCAATTGTGATTCTTGAATATTGTTTATTTATTTGTCAAATAACTGTAAACATCAAAATTTAATTATTTTATTTATTTGTCAAATAATTTTAAATATTGTAAAATAAATTGTTACTATCGAAATTTAATTGTTTATTTTTTTGTCAAATAATTGTAAATATTATAAACAAATTGTAAATATTGTTCAATTATCAGCGAAATCAATACGCATTGATCTAAATGTCATTGAGGAAAAATTGACTTGTACAAAATTGGCGAGTATGCCCTATTACTCTGTACCTACTATACCTACGTGGTGGAGGAAACTCTCCAATAGATGAGGTTTTAGATGTACGTGGACTTCCAGAACCACGCGGTTCAACTTCAGGTGGCAACAACTATTAAGTGGGAGAATATGGTCGGGAAATTCCCACTCGACTTCATTCGGTATATGAAATATAATCTTAGCGTATGCTAATCTCCAATAATCAACCATGTAATAAGGAGAGCATAAGGTTCTCGCTGTAAAGCCTCTAAACATAGCCACCGCGACTCGTACTCACATAGAAAACTCTCTAATTGAAATCGACTACAAGTGCAGGTGTTATAGGTCAAGTCTACCATGTATACCATATTACGTGGACATTTCACGGAGAAGCGCAACTCATCCAATGATTCTATATTCAACTTTCTTGCAATCTCTGCAACTTTGAAGAGTTTATCCATTTGACCTGGGGTTTGCACGTTCGTGCAACTCTTTAATACCCACATCAGTCGTGAAACCACTGCTATAGCTTTCTACGAATGTTCTCAATCATTGTGAGGATATGTAACTCTCGACCCTTTTTGAACAATGCATTGAGAGACTCTGCATTGTTTGATGTATCATGTTGTATCGATGTCCTGAAAAATGTGATCTCGGCTAATGTTCAATTCCCATTTTTGTTAGATACTCCCACGTTGGAAATGACTTACTCCCTATTTTCGCCATGAATTTATTGCACTTTTCGACAATATAAGCTTCAGCCGCTCTCCTAAACAATTAAACGATGCCTTTGTCCCGATACTTAGTTTTCAGGTTGCTTTGTATATGGTAAATGCAACACCTACGATGTGCATTGGGAAAAATTTCAGCCATACCATTTATTATAGATGATCCCCAATCAGTTTTAAAGGTAACGTCCTCGACTTTCTCAATTACTTCCCTTAGCTTTGTGAAGAACCAACGCATTGGCGATCATTCTCGCTATTGATTATGCTGAATACAAAAAGGTAAATTTGGATGTTGGCATCCTGACACGCAACAATTATTACCTTGCCTCTGTATCTAGCTTTCAGAATTGCACCTTGATTAGAATTAGGGGTTGAATCACATTTCAAAATCTCCGAATACACTTTCCAAGAGCAATGAAGAAAAACTTAAAGCAATTCTAGCCCTTCGTCTCAATGAAAAATGTAGAGCCAGGATTAGTTGTACCCATGTTATGGCAATACCTGGCCAATTTAGCATAGCTCTCCTCGGTCGACCCATTAAGTCCTCAAACATACATTCTTTGACCTTCTAAACCTTCAGTAGCTCATGACCAATCCGTACTCTCAACGAACGTCATTAATGATGTCTGAAGGTCTATAGATCGTTAGTAGGTTCTGATACTTCAGCATTATCTATCGACCAATAAACTATGCACATGCTTGCCTATGATCACTTTGACGAATAACCGCTTCGCAAGTATGTTTCCGTGTATACTAGTGAACTATAAAAAATTCATTCATGTCCATCTTCGTCACTCGTAAGAGCCAACGACAACTGTCGTCAATGCAGACAATAGTCAGCAATGACTTGTTTGATTTCTTCACTTTGAACTTAAAGTTTTATTTCAGTGCAATTCAATGCATAGCTTGTTGCAAATCTTTCTTTGTTTCAAATAGTTGCTCGATATACAAATCCTCATCACCAGGAACCACTCGCGAAGAATTAGATGACGGTCCACTCGATCCAGCCTCTACGCTCTCGCCCTACTCATGTCCTTGATGGGATAAAGCAATCAAAACATTATTTGTAAATTCATTATCATTCTCGTTGTCGTGAACTACTGACGAAATTTTGTGTGTAATAGCGAGATTACAATGATGATCAACTCTCTCGGGAATAACCACACCATCATCTCGAACTATCTCCACTCTGTCCAAAAAATCATTAGCATTGTGATCTACTCTATCTGAATCTTCGGATTCACCTTCGATAACATTCTTCTTCACTAAAGTCACACAAAGAGGAGTCGTGCACATGTTGTTCAATTCAAATAGGTAATTCACTTCAGCATCAGAAGCAACGTTCATAGGTGAAATCGTAATGGACGAATGCTCGTTTAATTTAAATTTCAGTTCTATATCGTAGTGAGAGAGATAAACTTTGAGATTGTTTGCTAAATCATGGTACATTTTCGTATATGATGTGTTCGATGTTATGAAAATACAAATACCATCACGTATATCACTTGACAATTTTCATACCCATCGATCCTTTTCATTTAATTCGAAATCATTAAAATAACAAACTGGAACTACAATCATATTGGCATGATGAAACAGAATTTTTAAATATATATAAAAAAAATAGTCGAAAAATCAACTCAACCATCGACTGTTATGATTTTTTTTTTAAAAAAAGCTTAACGACCGGATGTAACAGCCGACTGATTGATGTTAACAGCCGACTGTTAACAACATGACGATTGTTACGACAACCATGTTATGCAGATGAATTTTTTTCTTGTTTATGCTTAAACAAATTATAGATCTATTAAATTTTTTTAATCTACGTGTTAATCTATATGGAAATAAGATTTATCGATTAAAAACTTATACTAATTTAGTGAAAACGAAATTAAACATACTGTACTTATTGATTCGAAATGATAGACGTAAAGATAAAAAAAAAAATATCTTGTTGAGTGTTTGATCAATTTATGAGATTTTGAGGTTGAAGCAGATGGAAAATGAGAGAGTTTTTAACTGTGTTGGAATAAACAGATAAGAAAGGTTAGCTGATTTTGAAAATTTACGTGGAGAGTGTTTGCTTTTTACTTGTTAACTAAAACGATAATATTGTCTTTTAGTTAAAAATTATTTTTTGTAACTGTATTGTTTACTTTGTTATTTTACAATTCAAAATGTCATTTTCTTCTTCGTAACTAATCAAGAAACTGAGCCCTGTTTGAGCCACCTTTTTCTTCACTAAAAATGAAAAATATGATCGTTATCTATCACTTCAAATCATCAATTTTGAATTTCTATCTCTTGTGTGGGACCAATAATGACTATATTTTTCATTTACATTCTAAAAAAAGGTGACTCAAACAAGACTTGAAAGGAGGAGCCAATAGCATCTTTTTATTCATCTCAATTAGCGAACGGTAATCTTCCTCACATTCAGAACAAGTGATCTCTCATAATAATTTGTAAAAATATGCTATTGTTGAAAATTTAAAGTAAAAATATAGAGATTTGATCGTGCCATTTTTAAAAGTACCTAAATGTGGCAAGGCGTCACACTATCACCTCCCCACAGTCCCTAAATCCTCCACCGATCCCAGTGGCAAGTCCGTAAATCCTTTTGGCGCCACACTATATAAATCTCATTCCCACCCTACGCCAATTTACAATTGATTCTTTCGCAATGGCGGATGGTCACCTGTTCAACAGTATCTCTCTAGGAGGCCGCGGAGGCACCGTTAGTGCTTTCTACTTTTCCCGTCTCCTAGATACTGCATTTTCTCCATTAATTCGTATATCAATTACTTTTGCTGCTGCTGATTTTCTTTTTTATTTTGCTTGATTTTATCTGCTTTTGTATTCGAAACCCTAACCCTAATCATTACTATGTTTCAGCTGAATTAATTATTTTTGTTTTCTTAATTCCGGTTTTATTCTCGATTTGGGGAAGCGTATCGGCTTTCAAATTTTTCTCTGATTTGTGAATTTTTTTTTTGTTAAAAAATGTAACATTTTTGAGAATACTTAGAATAATAGAAGAATTTGAACTGCAAGCGGAACATAATTTTTCAGCAGAAATGAGGTTTCTAGATTCATTTGAATATCAAAAAAATTTCCAGCTTATTTCTTTTTCATTTATTTTGATTTTGCTTTCATAGTTTCGAAACCCTAACCATAGATATTACCTGGTTTTATCGAAAGTAATTTATTTTTAATTCATGTCAGTCTTTATTCTAATGTTTATCTAGGTTTTTGGTGTTGACTATTTTTCTTAAATTTCATTTTCAACTCTGCTTTTCAATAAGGATGTTCTAGATGTTTTACAAATTTTCTTGACTTAGGGAAGTTTATCGGGTTTCTATTTTTCTTTGATTTGTGGATTGGTAGATTGTGGCGATAGAAATTGAGAATTGTATGAATAATAGAAGAATTCAAACTGCAAGAGGAACTCAAATGTTTAGCAAAAATTTCCAGAATTTCAAATCATTTTCTTTTGGGCTGCTGAGATGAGGTTTAGAGATTAACAGATTATCGCTAGAAGGTAAAGCTGAGAATGAATAGAGAAAGGGTTTCCCACTAGATTTCAGTACCTCTTTTCAGTTAGGGGCTTAATTTATGAAAATTCTTGAGTCCTCGAACCTTAGATTTTCTCTGATTCTTATGAACATAAAAGTCTTTACTTTATTCATTTTCTTTATTTTCAAATTGAATTTGGAGATGTGTATATGTTGATAAATGCAGAACCCAGGGCAACTTAGAGTTCATTCAGGGGGTATAGTATGGAAGAAACAAGGGGGTGGTAAGGCTGTGGAAGTTGATAAATCTGATCTAGTTGGCCTTACATGGATGAAAGTCCCCAGATCTAATCAGCTTGGTGTGCGGACCAGGGATGGTCTTTATTACAAATTCACTGGTTTCCGGGACCAGGTGACAACATCCTTCTCTCTTCCCTTATCATTTATTGTATTCTTTTCCATTTGAAGAATCTACAAGTACCATTTACGCAAAAATTACAGTTTTATTGAACTTCCTAGAAGCAAATAAATTGTTTGGCCAAGAAACAGTACGATTTTATAACAAATCTGACCACTGCTCGTGGTTTTCAATCATATCTTTATTATTCGCTCAAGTGAAAGAGCCTCCATGAGAAGAAATATTGCCAACTGTAACAGTACATTTTGATTCAGTATACACAAATACTCTCAGGCACTATTTTGACCTTTTTGTTGTAGTCAGCTTCGGATGTTTTTCAATTTAGACTTCCAAAATGCCATTCATATTTTTTTCCCCTTGCCGAGCAGGACGTTTCCAGCCTGACTACATTTTTCCAGACCAGTTGTGGGATAGTACCAGAGGAGAAGCAGCTCTCTGTTAGTGGGAAAAACTGGGGAGAAGTCGATTTAAATGGTTTGTGGATTCCTCTCATAGAGGATTTCTTTTGTTTTCCCTAATTTTTCCAATCTGTCTGTGTCCTCAAGTTCATTATTTTTTCTAGTGAAATAGTTATTTGATGGTTGTCTATTACACACCTGAATAACTTCTCGATTTATCAGCAATTTTTGTTTGTGTTCTTGTAAACTCAAATATATATCACTCAAGCACGTGCGCCCAAGTTTTTTATTTTTTCATGGGACATCTGGCTACAGTTCATGTTTTTTTCTTTTTATTTGTTCTGTTGGAGTTGATTTTGAACCTTGTATCCATTTATATGTTTTCAACATATGAATAGTCTATTGAAATATGCCAACTTATTTCTTCAGGAAACATGCTTACGTTTCTTGTTGGTTCTAAGCAAGCATTTGAGATATCTCTGGCGGATGTTGCACAAACACAACTTCAAGGAAAAAATGATGTCATGTTGGAATTCCATGTAGATGATACAACAGGGGCCAATGAGGTTATATGCTTTATGTTTGTTATGTCATTCTTCGTTGATGTCTGTATAAACTTCACCCATTGATCCTTATATTTGACATAGTTTTGAGGCTGACTATATGCAGCTTCTGTTGTTTCTTAATAAAAAAATTCACTTGACCTTCTGTTGTCTACAGAAAGACTCATTAATGGAGATAAGTTTTCATGTTCCCAATTCAAACACTCAATTTCTTGGTGATGAAAATCGTCCTGCTGCTCAGGTATCTCTATTTTACTTGACCTGGATTTCTTGGTGGGAACTGTGAAAATCTTTTGGGGGTAATATGTCCACCACTTTCTGTGAAGGTCTTCCGAGATAAGATAGTGTCAATGGCAGATGTTGGGGCTGGAGGTGAGGAAGCTGTTGTCAATTTTGATGGAATTGCTATACTTACTCCTAGGTGGGTCACCAAATCCTGTCATTATATCTTAAAAACCAAGTCAGTCACTTGAATTATATTAAAATGCTTCACATAATTTCTTTCCTACAGGGGTCGCTACAGTGTTGAACTTCATCTTTCATTTTTGCGTCTCCAAGGGCAAGCAAATGACTTCAAAATTCAGTTCAGCAGCGTTGTTCGTCTTTTTTGTTTGCCCAAGGTTCTACTAATTTTGTTCTCCCTTGAGCCTTCCTTGAGTATTACAAATACGTGGATAACTTGGTTTTTACGTCATCTGTTTTTGGTTTCTGTAAATAAATCAGTCATTTGCAATTATTTGTATGGAGGTACACCTAATTTATTCCCTATGATTAATATGTAATTATCTTTGCTTGTGCAGTCTAACCAACCGCATACTTTCGTTGTTGTTACTCTTGACCCACCAATTCGGAAGGGTCAGACGTTGTATCCACATATTGTGATGCAGGTATTAATGGCTGTCAAAAGTTTTTGGACATCAACTGTCACTTTTTTTAGGATGCAATATCACTATTTACTGACATGTTTTTCACACACGTTTTTGCAGTTTGAAACTGATGCTGTGGTAGACACAAGCATATCAATGAGTGAAGATCTTTACAATACCAAGTATAAGGACAAGCTTGATCTGACATATAAAGTAATCGTCTGCTAACTTTCTCTAATACTAAATGGTGGCTGTATTATATAGTTTTCTAGTACTTTCAATTAAAGTCAGGGTTCTTAGTTTATTAGAAACATTAATGGGAATTACTTTGAAAATCAGGGGCTCATTCACGAGGTATTTATTTCAATTCTACGTGGATTATCTGGTGCCAAAGTAACTAGACCAGGAAAGTTCCGCAGTAGTCAGGACGGGTATGCTGTGAAATCATCGTTGAAAGCTGAAGATGGAGTCCTTTATCCACTTGAAAAGAGCTTTTTCTTTTTACCCAAACCACCTACCCTTATTCTTCATGAGGAGGTAAAGTTTCCACCCGATAATTGATTTTTGTATTATTAAATTCTGATTTCATATTGTACCATGTGCGTATATTAAAAACAGTGCCTGAGATACATATTCTCTTTGTTTCTACTTTAGATTGACTATGTGGAGTTTGAGAGGCATGCTGCTGGAGGATCAAATATGCATTACTTCGATCTTCTGATCAGACTTAAGACTGAACAGGAGCACTTTTTCCGGAACATTCAGAGAAATGAGTATCATAATCTTTTTGACTTCATCAAGTCAGTACCCGCTTCTTGCCTGCTCTTGCCTTTTCTTTCTTTTTCTGAGAAAGATTAAATTTCCTCTCTGGAGCATAAATTTGATGGTATTGACTGGTTCTTACAGTTCAAAAGGTCTGAAAATCATGAATTTGGGAGGTGTTCAGACTGGGGTTGTGGCTGTTCTACAAACTGAGGATGACGATCCTGTTGACCCACATCTTGAGCGGATTAAGAATGAAGCTGGTGGGGATGAGAGTGATGAGGAGGTATTTTTTATAGTATTTTCTCCATAGGATTGCTCCTCTCTTTTATTCACTTTAATTTTATAATTCACAAATTGTTACATGTTATCTGATTGTATACATAATGCGTATACGGGGCATCTTTTGAATGGAAACGTTGCAGGATGAGGATTTTGTTATTGACAGAGATGATGGGGGATCCCCTACTGATGACTCTGGGGAAGGAGAATCCGATGCCAGTGACAGTGGAAATGAGGAAGAGGTAAAATAAACACTCCCTCACTTCTTTAAACCCAGAAAAAAAAAAAGATAAAAAAGGCGGCCTAACTTTTGATTCCTATTTCACTAAACCCACATGAATGGATGGTGAATTTAGGTACCTGCCAAAAAGAAATCCAAGAAAGAACCTTCTGCTCCCAAAGCATCGTCAAGCAAGAAGAAAGCTAAAGATGGTGACGAGGACGGATCAAAGAAGAAGAAACAGAAGAAGAAAAAGGATCCAAATGCTCCAAAACGGGCAATCACTGCTTTTATGTTCTTTTCGCAGGCTGAAAGAGAGGTTTGTATTTTCTAATACGTTAACTCTACATATAACTGATGTTAGATTCCGCAATACCTTATATTCTTCATAATTTTATACTCATTTTTGTTTGCATTATTTTTCCATGCGAAATGTCCATGCCTTGGTTTTGACTGTCCTGACCTGAATGGCTAAATCCAATCGTTATCCGGTTTTGATGCAGAGTGTTAAGAAGAGCAATCCTGGAATTTCATTCACAGACATGGGAAAAGTTCTTGGAGAGAGATGGAACAAGATGACAGGTTGGTATAATTTGAATATGCATTTAATAGTACGATGGCTTAGCTCTGACATTGCCTGAATTGATTTTACAGCTGAGGAGAAAGCACCATACGAAGCAAAAGCTCGGGCAGACAAGAAACGCTACACTGACCAGATCAGTGACTACAAGAATCCACAGACCATAAATGTAGATTCAGAAGATGGTTCTGACAGTTCTTAGGTTTGAAGCTCGTTTTATCAGCCAGAAATAGAATGCTTACTTATAGTAGATAGCTCAGAACCTGAAATCATACTCTGCGTGTATGGTTTTGTAACAATATATATTCGAATCTATGAAAATTTGTTTTACCAAGTTGCTTGACGCATGATGTGGTTTTTATTAAATGGCTTGAAGCTTTACATCTCGATCGCCCTTTTGTCAAGGCTTCTGCCTCGACTATTGAAGCTACGTGTTGATGTGCTCAGGGAAACTGCCATTATCGACCTTGATCTGGGCACCGTGTGAGCCATTTAAACATTGATGATGATTTCAAGTTTTTGTCAATAGTTGGAGGGAAGAATGTATCAATTATTACCTCAAAGAGGAGTATACTTTTGGGGGATTTGGGGTTGATCCAAGCAGTAGGTGTGCTTCGTTAGAAGCTGCCACAGAAAGATTGGTATATTTGGCATGTATTAAACTGGATAAGGATCTTATCTAGTGTTTGATTAAATAATCAAGGATATTTATTATAATCAATCGCCGAAAATTAATATTCACCATTTTAAGGAATGAGATTAGTTGAGTTGAAACATGTAAATTTCCTTACAGATAATCACTTGTAAGAAATGACCTGAGCAATGCTATTCATCCATATTGAGGTTACAATCTCAGTCTAGGTAGCTCTAAATAATAAGTTAAATGAAAGGTGAAATTAAATGATTTCACTAGCATTTTTGTTACATTGAGATTCACTTATAAGCAAAAAAAAACAATTCAAATACAAGTAAAAAATAAAAAAACTTGAGTAGTAGTAGTAGTAACAACAACAGCAATAATAATAAATTGATCAAGTAGTATACTTATGAATAAAAATTTACCTATAAAAACTATGCAGAAAAATCACAACTTTTAGATAAAAAAAAATCACTTAAAATAAGAATATACTAGTAAGCAAAAAATTTACTTATAACTAAAAAAATCCACTTATAAATAATAAATCAAATCGTGAGTAAATTTCTTATAAGTAGGAAAAAATTATTCATAAATAAAAATATTGTAACAAACAATTTTATTTTATGGTACTTGTACGTTTTTCTATTACAAACCCTATTGTACATAATTTTGTAAGCTTATCCCTCATAATTCCATCTCCTTAATTCTATTAGACACGCACTTATCGTTGTTTTGAAATGCTTGTCCATGATCGGGCTAGAGCTTTGTCCATTATCAATTGACAACAAGTGGATGAGCCATAAATTTCAACAGTGGACCTTTCGATATCTATGGTGCTTTGCGAATTCGTCATTTTATGCGAATTTAACAGAAAAAAAAATGGATAAGAATATGATAATTAGGTGGAAGGTTGAAGATGTTTGATGCTATATACATGGGCGAATCCAGGGCTCGAGTTCAGTTAGGGCGGACCGCGAACATTGAAC
>CAIGRS010308177.1:0-24189 GCA_903798395.1 Fraxinus floribunda
TTAATATATTATCAAGTAATATATGCATTTTAAAATTGGCGAGCCCTGCAATATTTTTTCTCTACAAAAATAAAATAAAAACAAATAACAAATTGAGTTTACAAAATGCAGAAAATTAAAAAAAAATAAAAATAAAGGCTTGTTCTGAGAATTTTATCAGTAATCATTTAAATATATATTTTTAAATCTTTTATATAAATAATCAGTAAGAGAGATATAACTATTTTAAATTTTTAAATCTTTTTACTATTTTTCAGACTTTTATTTTTAAAATATATTTTTTGAATTTTTTTTTATTATTTTAGAATTCGTCAAAATTTATTTTTTAGAACTTTATATTTTTGTTTTTTAACACTTTACTTAAATAATATTTTATTTGAACGTTTATTTTTCTTATTTCGAGTGTTTTCAAAATTTTCATTGAAAATATTCAAAATTTCAAAAATGCTTTTTTGAACTTTATATTAGAAGTTAAACCTTATTTTCGAAATGACATTCTCAAAAACATCATACTAAATAAATTTTTGGTATTTTGCAAAATTGAAAAGCGACTTGAAAACGGTTAAGTAAACGCGGTCTAACTTTTCGAGCTTCTTGTTTTAGCTTCTTATAGCACATTGCAAACACAGTCGCGATAATCCTTCCATGCTATTATAGAATAAAGGACTCAAACAGGTATATATATCATTATTCTACTATTAATGATAGTAATAATACAAAGGACATCATTATACTATCAAACGCTAGTGTTGACCCTTTAAATAAAGTCCACGAGCCCAAAGGAATAGAAGGCTAGTCTAAAGATCACTTGTCATTTCCCGTGTCTAGGTTGGTTACATGTTGTCAACAAAGGGCACGTGAACAAGTGAATAAAGCGTGAATGTTAATCAAAACAGTTACGAGGTAGTTAACAAGGGGCCGCCACCCAAGGACGAACACAGAACTTAAAGTTAGGGGGGCACAATCGAACTCGCAAAGAAGTTGGAAGAAATTTTACAATCGAAAATTCACGTCCAAAAAAATTATACCCCATATAATTTTCCATTCGAAAATTTACATGGGTATGACTTTTTCGAATGTAAATTTTCGAAATTTTTTGATGTAATATTCCATAAAATGATGAAAATTATATTGAGAAATTTGTATCTCAAAAAATAATAAATGTCAATGAAATAATTGAATTTTTTTACAAAAAATGCGAGTTGGACGTCTTTCTTTATGATTTACTTTTAACAAACTTTTAACTATTTTCGATATTTGTTTGGACTATTCGATATGCCCATAATGTAGCTCTGAAAATAAGTTTTGAGATGACATAAATAATTTGTAGATTCGATTAAGATACGATCGTCAGAGAATTTTTAAAACTAGCATGTTATCGAAATTCAAATTTATTGTGATTTTGCTCATGTTTAGTGGAGATTAAAATCAATTTTTTAATAAATTTTGATAAAAGTTAAAACAGTTATGAATTCCATGAAATATGTTATTAAAATTAATTGTTAAGCTTGATTAAGATTAAAATTTAGATTTCAATCGATACTAAACATGATTTTACAAAAAAAAAATTCTCAAAAATTGGAGGGCGCATGCCCACAGGACTCCCCCTCCCCCCGGGTCCGCCAGTGCCGCCACCTATCAATTCCTCAAAATGATTAAATTACCTCAAAACTTGGATGGAAATTTATTGGTACCCACTCATTTGAAGAAGATGCATGCAATTCAAATATTCCACTCTCAAATAACTATTTCTCATCTTGTTTTAATTTGAGCATCAAGACTAGTAAATTTAGGAGGTAAAAATTGTAATTAGGTGAGACAATTTATTGATTGTATGTACATTGATATTTGATTGTAAGTATTTCACCAATAAAATTGTTTGATTCAATTTGTACTGTTTGATTTGTCTTTCTTTTTTTTCTTTTTTTTTTGGAAGATGGAAACTAAAATTTCATTTCCACATTTTTGCATGTTTAATTGGCTAAATTTTCCATGGAATTGATTTTTCACATTTTCTTGTTTTTGAGGAAAAGTGTTTCCCATAGGTGTGGTGGGAAAAGCTTTCTAGGCAACTTTTTTAAAAAAAAAATTTGGCAATGAAAACAAATTATATTCCTTTAATAGACAATTTTCATGGAAAAATGGCGAAACGAATACCAAAATATCCAAAATTTCAATATTTTACAAGTGAAAAATTATACCAATCAAACACAATTAATTGATAATTCCGTGTAAAAGTTCTAGGCAATTCAATTTCCTGAAATCCTTTTTTTTTTTCAACTCAATTCCATTCTTGCAATCAAACGGATCTTTAGTCAATTCATTTTTCAACAGAGTAAAAGTAAATTATGTTAAAAGCACAACAATACAAAGTCTAAGCCTTCATCATATTTTTTAACCTAAATTGTGAAATCTTGTTGTGACATATGTTGACCTCGAAAAGTGATCCAAACACGTGGCCAACAGGATATGACTTCCACGTAAGTTTTTTCTGCGCGTAACAACACACCGTCAGTTGCTCACAATCGTTTCCACCAATCTGTTGACTCTGAAAAGCGACACAACCACGTGGCCAACAGGATACGACTTACGGATACAAAAAAATTCGACAAACCTGCTTAATCAGGTATTTGGGGTGGGGACGGATAATGGGTGCCTCACTACGTTTAATTTTATTTTTATTTTTTTTTAGAATTCAACACTTTAAATGAAAATTTTCATTAGTTCTAATAGAAAATGACAACTTAAATTATTTGTCACAATCTAATGAATGTGGGCAATAAAATAAATTATCGAAAACTTAAAAAAAAAATGGGGTAGTAAACGAGGCCCCGCCCCGCCTTGCCTTGCCTTAAATGGGTAATGGAGCGGGGAATTGCTTGGCGGGGCGAGGGAGGTTGCCCCGATCCCGCCCGTTTCATCCCTAATATGACTTCCACGTAAGCTCTTTCGTGAGCGTTGCAGCACACTGTTAATTGTTCGTGGTCTTTTTCGGTGGGAGTAAAATAGGCCGCGAGTACTCCAACAATTAAATTAGTGAGTTAATAAATTGGATTTAAGATGTCCGATGGTGATCGGCGAAACCTGGTTCTCAAGGTAAAATGTGTGTGTGTAAATATAAGGCAAAGATCATACCCTCGCCTCTTTTTAAAGTTTAGGTGTGAGTACTTATAATGAGAGGAGATAAGAGAAGAATCGTTTGATGTGGAGCACGTGGCTTTGAATTTAGGGTGGACCGTCCTTAGGTGTCAATTTGTCAATTCATAGGTGGGCGTTTAATTAATGTCCACTGGCATGGTAATTTGTGACTTGATGTTTTGGAGTTTGTTATGCATCCCATCAATCGGTCTCAAAGATTTGATTCTTGAGATCTTTCCATAAAAGATATGGAAAGATCTCCCAGTACACAGGGTTGAAGTAGAGCGGTTGTAGCGGGAGTGATAATCACAATATGGTTCCATCACTTCGGACGTAGTTTCAGCGAGCAATATCGATCAATCCGTTTGAGTTGTGACAAGTGATGTGAAGTGCGAGTCTTAGCATCCATCGTGAGGTGGATGAATTCAGTTCGTCTGCCACGTGGCGGATGAATCCAGTTTGTCCACCACGTAACGTATGGATTCAGTTCTTCTGTCCGCATCATTCAGCATGTGGTGGATGACATGGGAGATGACATTAAAACCTGTGTCTACCTTCAGACTAATGTAGCTCATTGTTAATTCAACTATTTTTGAAAAATTAAGATATTTGGATTGTTACTCGATTGGTAAAAAAAATTAATTTTAACTTTCCATCTTCATTAAAGTTAAGCAACACAACAATCCAATAACTCTGTGTAAAGAACCATAAATTTACAACCTATATTTTGTTGCTAACCATGGATGCAAGTGATTTAAAGGATTGACCCAATGTCAAGATTAATCCAGCCCAATTGTAAGAGGAGAGACAAGAAAATAAGTTCTCATTTTTTTATTTTTTTGAGAAAATAGCATTTCTATTATATAATTTAAAACTTATATATTTGCTAACTTGAACCTAATAGTAATAAATAGTAAAAAATAATGGATTTTTTTAGACAAAAACTATCATTAATGATGTGTTAGCTAATGAAATATTAAAGATAATAATGCAATGTAAAAAGATCAAGGATATAAGTGTAACTATGAGCAAAAATTGTGAACCCTTTGTGCAATTAAAAATTAGCTGAACGAGAAAGAAAATATGGTGGCTATATATAATCACCCAAAAAAAATTAAAAAATTCTAGTGTCATTTTTTTCTACTAGTAGTAAGCATGTGCATTGCACATTTTATATATCGAGTATTCGGTATGCATAATATTTTAGAATTACTAACAATCTTTTTTAAAGTAGTTGAGATAATTGGTATTGTTGATATTTTATAATAGTGAAACTTCTATAAGAAAGGTATCGACTAATTTGACATTATATAGAGCCTGTTTGGTATGGTTTAAAATCCAATTAAAATTGAAAATATGGCCGTTATTGGGTCCCACCAGTCTAATAAAAGTCAACAATAACGACTATATTTTCAATTTTAATCTGATTTTAATCTCTACCACACACCCTCATAATATCTTATCACACAAAATTAGTTTTAAAACTTCAACATGATTGTTCTTATTGTTATAGATCTCAATGGAACATTTTCGAAGTATGAATACTTTTATAATCCATTTCTTTAGATATATTCATTTGTCATGTAAAGATATAATCGCAATCTTTGTTTGGTGATATCAATCCTACAAGTATGAAAAAAAAATTAAGATATGAAATAAAAATATAATTAACAATTAAAAAACTGAAAATGTTAATATTTTTCAAATTAAATTGATGACTTGACTCATTTTGTTGATCTATTGATGAATCAGTCATCATTTCTATTAGTGTTTTCAACGATGATGTATTTATTTTTGATTTTTTAGCATACAAAATAAAAAAGTTATTGATATGTTAGTTTAGTAATTTATTTATCAATGTTGAGAAAATCATATGGCAAATATAGAACATATCGTACATATATAATATCACGCAACACATGTTTTTATCAAGAATGTGATTGTGCTTAGAAATCAACATGATGCAACGATACATGTTAATTATAATTAACACTTCAAAATTTATTTCATATCGAAAATTGGGTAAATGCGAAAAAAATTCTCAAATGGTTAATATAAAAATCAGTCAAAGAGTAATACAAAATGACTGATGTTTACGTTCAACAAAATCCTAATTATCAGAGTTTAATATAATTGTACTTATACTATCCCCTCATCTCCCTAAAAGTAATTATTAAATCATAGTTTAATAAATAATAAAATTAAAACCGTAAAATTAGAAATATTAAAAAATATAAATCTTCAAATCAAAGAGTCGCAGCGGTGAAAAGAGATCTTGCATATAAATGTCCAATCAAAGATGGCTCCACAAATTCATAAATATAAATAAAATAATAATGCATATTTGCATGAATATGATGAGACAATAATACTGTCGAGTTGCTATGTGCCTAGGACGCCCCAAATGAATGTGTATATATAGTTAAAATGATTCGTGATAGTAGACAATTTTTAAAATCCATGATGTTAGAAATTAAAATGAAATGGGAACCAAGCTTAATCTATCGAAAAAATAAATAAATAAACTTCAAAATATTCATCGATTTATAAGTATTTTATGTTCATCATTCAGATAGACATTATTAAAAGAATTAAAAATAAAAATATAGAGAAAAAAGAACTACACTATCTTTTTAGCATGATCGAAAATTTCGTCAAAGATCAAAACAACCATGTTTCTTTGTAGAATTTATCTCACGTAAATCGATTTCTCCAGAACTCCAATACCCACAACGAATTACTTTCATTGACAACAATTTTAAAATTAGAATGTTAATTTTTATAACTATAATGATCTCAATTATGCTTATCACATAGTGTATGCACTAGCACAAAGTAGCCCTGCATCTTTCCTCTCATTTATTTACATTAATTATTAATTATAAAAATAGGTCATCTCTCAATCCCTTTCACATGCTCCCCATGGGCCGGAAATCAAAAATTGTAGCCTCAACAAATTCTCTCAATATTTTCCAAGAAGGTAGGTAATAGGGAATTTTAAAAGATTAATTTGACTATCCAATTGTAAGCGCTTGACTTTGGTCAACATGTAGGAGGTTGGTCTGGGCTCAATCCTAGCCCAATTACTATTTTTCTTTATAAAATAGTTTTTAGTCTTATTTTATATTATTTTTAGTTCGTCCCTCAAAAATAAAAAAAAAATGGAAAGTTATTTGGTCGTAAATTAAAAGTTGGCACTTGGCAGCCACTAACATCTTTATTTAACTACCAAACAAAAACTGGTTAAGACGGTAGTTCATATATTTTTAGGTAATTTATAAATTATTAGAATACCAAATGTTTGGCAAAGTTTGTGTGACGTCAAGACTTATTATTAACTCTTTTTTATAATTAATTATTACTTTTATACCCCACCCCACCCCACCCCACCCCACCCCACCCCAGTAAAAAGAAAAAGTTCAACACATCACTACCACTTGTAGTTGCTGGGGTTTGAAGTTTGATCATATAGTTATGATAATTATAAATAGGATTTTTCCATTTGCACAGAAAAATCACCACGGAGGTTCAATAGAAAACTCACGTGAATGTGGGCTCCACGTGAAATTAAATATTGCAAAGGATGTGGGCCCCTACCTGTGTTGTGTGTGTTCGTTTTTTTTACACAGCCAAAACTAAAATAAATATCATTCTAGGTAAGAGTAGATGATAATAAATTTTACCATCTTCTTGTGCAACAACCTTTAATTACATAGAATTGGCGGTATTTAGTGCTTAGGACTACGACTCCATTTTATTGAAGATTTTTTCTGTTTGTACGAAAAAAATCAGACAAAAAATGAACATATACCAACATGGGGGTGGACCCCATGTGAATTAAATATTGCGAAAAAATAGGCACCACCTATTTGTGTGTCTTCGGTGGATTTTTTCTGCACATGCAGGCTGACTTTTTATTGAATAATGTGACCGTAGTTTTGCGAACACATAAATCGATTATAAACATCATTAATATTATCTAACATTATTCTTAATTACACTATCCAACTCCACATGTTAATAACCAAAGAAGTCACGTAAATTATTTATTCAAAAAAAATGAGTTGGGGATCAAAAATTTCCATAACCAGATGTCACATGCCCTCCTTATGCCTCAACTCAAAATTTTCTATCTTGGCTGGATGATCTTCATAGGAGGTGATATAATGATAAGATCGATAAGTGTCTCATACTCTAGATTCTATTTTTTTTTCTAAACTCATTTTCAATCACATGTTTTTTTCAAAAAAAAAAAATTGTGCGTGAATCTATAATTTTTTCTTCTATTTTCTAACCTTATATTCTTCAAGGAAAAATTCATTTATCATCTATTTTCGAAAATCTACATATATCGCAAGTAAATGTAAATGTACATCGGACATATCACCTTCCCAACACTTAGGGCCCGTTCGGTAGAGATTAAAATCGGATTAAAATTGAAAAACTAGTCGTTATTGTTAACTTTTATTAGACGAGTGAGACCCAATAATGACTATATTTTCAATTTTAATCCCTACTGACCGGAGCCTTAATATTACCCTGTTTTTGCACTGGAATACTATACTAACCCAATCATTATAGGCTATAGCGATCTTACATCGATCTCCAGTCCGTCCACTCGTACTGGAGTTACCAAGTTGGTGGGTTGATGAGCATAGGTATATTTTGTTGCGGACAAGTTGATTAACCAGCAGTAAATTCCATGACAAAGAGAAGTTGGCGCAACCTACAACCATAATGCGCCGCGCTCTAACTCCAGAATTTCTCAATCGCAATCATTTCTTCTACTTTTGGATTGGATTTGTCCTCTCACGACATGATCCCCGAGATCCATGATCCTTTCTATATTGGCGGCACCCCTAACTCTTCCGAAACTTGTTTCCCGTTATGTTTAGCATCCACTGCACAGAGAAATTGATATTTAGAATAGTAATTTTTACATAATTTGTATTATAAAGTAAGTAAAAGTTCCGAATAAAGTAAGTAAAAAAATAAAATAAAATAAAATTTAGAAGTATGTATTCTCGAATAGTAGATTGATGTGGAATGTGTGATTGAAAAAGAAGAAAAAGTTATTGATATGATAAAAATATTATTTTATTGAAAAATATATGGTTGAAAATAAGTAGAAGAATGAAAATGAAAATAATTTGACTCAAACATGGGCTAAATTGTCAAATATACATTCTATCATAATTGATCTTCTATCCCAAGGTGGATATGAGTTATCTTGTTCACCGCTGAGGTGGCATGACGTCTACAATTTTTGGCAATTTAATTTGAATGGTAAAAAGCTATAGGCTTGATCGGCGACGTATCAACAGTCGACATATTTTTAGGGTGTTTGGTGGGAATTAAAATTAAATTTTTAGTAAATTGTGATAGAAGTTTTTGAAAAGTGTGGTTAAAAAGTTGTGAGATCCATAAAAGATGTGATTAATATTGATTGTTTGATTTAGAATTAGATTAAAATCTGATTTTAATTTCTACCAAACATGACCTTTATCTTATCCATTACTTGTAGGAGATCATCTCTATACATTTTATTTGTACATAAAATCAATAATTTAAAACAAAATTCACTTGATATTTATGTGTTAGCCAGTGCAGGTACATTAAATTTGATAAGATTTTTCAAGAATTATCAGGAAGCATGCCTTTGGTAGCTTATCTTTTCGAAGTAGTATTGCTGACACAGACATTCCCAATTGGCAAAATCCGAAACATTACATGCATATTATGGAAAAGTAGATTCATCATTATCCCTAATCCCTGACACCTAGCTTCTGCCACACCCAAACAAACCCCAAAAAACCAATACTCCAGCATGGGTCCCACTAATTAGTTTATTTACTATTTCTCAATTCCAGTTCAGTTAACCAAATGACGTCGTTTTCAGGTGGTCAGGTTAGGCTGAAACCAGAACAACAGCAGCATTCTGATTGAAGTGCTAATTGGGGTGTCGAATTATTTGATTAAATCCATCCATTTATTTTACCTAATTCAGAGCCTAAGTTAGATAAACTTCATGTGAGATATTTATTACTTTTTAATGTGTACTTTAAAGTTTGTTGATAGAGACATTCTTGAACTAACATTTGAGTACTCATGCTATCAACAATTATGTGTAGTTAAAAATAAGGACCGTGCTTCCTTGTCAGAAAGGAGGTGTCGGGCTCCCGGATTTGACCTGGACACCCCCTTTCTGTCCAGGGGGAATAACCCTAAAATTAATTGTTATCTTTAACTTCACATTTTTATCAATTTTTTTAACATGGTCGGTCTGCATTTGATGTGCACGCAAGACCTAGTAAATGTTAGTGTAAGTGAGCATATGAGTCGTAGAGAGATTGTTGATGTTCGATGACAAATCTCTATCTTATGTCGAAGAAATGACTTTAGAATTACAAACTATATTTCTATTCCATCGAAAAATAAACACTAAAAAATACACAAAATTTATACATGTTAGCTTTAAATGTGAAATTACATCACACTCCTAATTCACTAGCTTATCTTTCTCTCTTTTGATTATAATAATAAATTTTAATGCCGGTTCCCTATTTATAAAGATAAATTATTCTAAAATGGAATTTTATATGGACTCTAATTCCTTAATAGAATTTTATAATTAGGAACCACAATAATTAGACACTACAATTTAACAAGTTCAATGTATGATGTCACTGCGTCGAGAGTAAGCAGCATGCTCGAGGTGATAGTGGTGGACGTTTTCAATTGAGGGCTTGAATGAGAATATGGGATCCGTCAATGAGAATATCATGGTCGAGTATGGGGTATGATCAAATTTGACGTTATTGAGTAAAGAAATTATAATAGTTCGTTTTCTCTTTGTATATGTGATAATACTTAACCCTGTTTAAAAAGAAGGAAAATTTATTGATGTGATGTAAAATATTATTTTATTTAAGAATGTATTGTTAAAAATAAGTAGAAGAATGATGATGAAAATTTTAATGCGTGCTAAACACGGGCTTCAAATAATGAAATCAAACATGGATTAGTTTGACCTTTAGATACACGAGCTGGACTCGATTCGTGTTGATAAATTAGGCTTTATCCACCGTGATGGGAAAGACAGCGTACGTGAGAAAGGGGTTAGCCAAGAAAAGGTTGCATCCCGATGCATTGCTTGAGCGTGTGGGTGTGTATGTGTTGTCAGTGCGGATAAGGCTTTTCCCAGTCCATTGGGACAATAAGCAAACTTAGAAAGCCCCCTCTCTGAATGCATTACCTCAAAACACACACCACACCACACCCTATCCAATCATCACTAACCTGTCCTGTCTACAAATATCAATCCCACCCAACTGCAGACTACTAATAATCAATAATATAAATGAAAAATTACACTATTTGTGTAAATGTAATTGGTTGGAGGTGGGCTACATATAAATTAAATATTTAAAAAAATGGGTTCCACTTATTTGTGTGTTTTCTGCTAGCTTTTTTTCTGTACATGTAGAGATTCTCATAAAAATTTCATCACTGATGTATCAAGCGAACTATTCTTACGATTTTCTTCGTAAAAGTGAATCGTACATATGATTTTTTTGCCACATCAACGATAAAAAGTTTTTATACTACACACTGGACGAGAGATCAAATTTGTTTTTATAAATATAATGCAATTTCTAATCATGATTGTATTTGAGAGTTGTTTATAATCGATTTAATCCCCCATCTGATTTCAAATTGATTTTTAATTATATGTGTTGTGGGTCATACAATTTTATTAATTTTCAATCACATATTTATCATTTTTTTTATCAAAATCTACTAAAAATCACATTTTAGCCAAATTAATCAGGGATTAAATTATAAATAGGTAAAATTGAATAATTGATATATATTAGTACTTATGAATTCCATGATATGTATGAATAAAATATTATTTGATCGATTATAAGTAGTTTATCGTGCTTAACTTGCATCACATATTTGTAAATTTGAGTTGTCCTTGAGATAATTTTTATTTCTTTTGAGATTTAGAAGTTATTGAGCAATTGTCTTTAGAATAACATTTATTCTAGAGGAATTTGGCGTAGTCATCCCAAAGGATTCAGCAAAAGAAAGTTGTAACTTGTAAACCGAATAAGTCTATGTTTGGCTGCCATTTTTTTGAATAGTGAATTTTTTGAGAATGTGTGATTGAAAGGATGTAAAAAAAGTTTTGAATTTACGTGTAGAATATTTTATTATGTAAATGCGTGGTTGAAAACGAATATGTAAAAAAAGAGTTTTGAAAAAATGGAAGACAAACGAGGGATAAATATTATTGACCTTGTTTTTTGCATCGTTAACGTAGACAACACATACCAGGTCTACTCACATCCATACAAACTAATTACACCTCATTCGACAGATTACTAGTCAACGGTATTTCAAATTTGAACGCGGTAGAAGCTTTATAGCACGAGACAAATATATTCGGACACCGACAAGATATATATAAGCACGAAAAAAATATATTCGCGCCTATGTCTTTGATCTTGCCTAGGTGGGGGCAAGTTCCTAGGATGAGGGCGATAATTTCTTTGGTTATTCCAAGGATTAACCTGCCTAGGGTGTTAAGCTATATCTCTGCAGTCTGCTGTGTCATGATTGTAGGAATGATGGTAAGTATAATATTGAGGGATGCTCGGCCTATTTCTAGGTTCTGAACCCTGCCCTTGGCCTTTTCCTATCTAGGGGGCCCGCTGTCAAGACCTAGTCTGTCGCATGTTAGTTTCAAGGGTTACATCCTCGTAAGCCAACGTGGGTATTACGTTTAACGTAGATGTGGCAAGTGCTTGTCCAGAATTGGAAATGGCTTCATGACCAACCTGGATTCATTGGTTGTCCATTAGATGAGAGGTAGATCCTTTCCCCCATTATCCTTAAGAGGGTAAAAAGCCCCTGCTGGCTCTGTTTTGATGATCAATCAACTCTTCATTGATGATTTTGTGCCTCAATATTTCTAGCAGAGCATCATAGCTAGTGTGTTCTTGACATCCCTCTAGAAGAGGGTGCTTATGTTTAGCTCGTCCCGTAGTGCAGATAAAGTCTCCCGATCAGTGACTTGCACACAGTATGTAATATCATTAGTAAAGCGGGTTAAAAATCTTTTCAATGTCTCCCCGAGCTACTGACTTGTGTCCCGAATAAGCTGAATAAGGGCATCTCATTCTTTACTTACGGTGAATCGTTTCAGGAGTGTGCTTTTAAATTCCGTCCATCTCTTAATATTCTGTGGAGGTAATCTACTGTACCCAATTTTCGCTGTATCGCTCAAAGTCAGGTGGAAGGCCCTGCATTTGATGACGAGGGTGGCGCCTTTCAAGCTCGTGTGTATTTTGTAACTATTGAAAAGCTTTATCGGGTTATCTCTTCCGTCATACTTTGGTATCTTTAGCGACACATAATGAATTGGAACATGAGAATTTCCATGTTCTTGTGAAAAAAACACATTTTTGTCATCATCAATGAGGTCACAACATCTTTGGAGTTCATCCGAGTCCTCATCTTTATCGGAGTGATATCTAGGTGGCCGGTGAGATGGGCCTGCCCATTCCTTCACCATTTCCTCCTTCACGTGGTGCCTATTTCTAGGCAGAGCAACTCGTGGGATATGTCATTGCCTATTATCCGATTGCCTTGCTGTAGGAGATGGTTGGGATGGCCCGTGCTTGGTTTTTGCAAGACTGATTCTGTCAAATACACTAAAAAAGCTTTGCAGCATATGTTTTGGCTTATATTCTTGGGAGAAATTATCCTCCATGTCAGCATAGGCCACGATGGGTCGACCAAAAGCATCGTTCTAGGAAATGTCAACTCCCACTTCCCTTTCAAGGGGGCTAACTTCTCTAGTTTGCCGGGTGATGGGGCTCCCTGGCTTTGGACTATTTGCACGAAGAGTTCTTGCTAGCTATATTTTAGTAGGTGATATCTCTCATGTTAGCTGCCACGATTGCTATCTCCCAGGTGAGTTGAACAGTCACCCTCATTCCACCGCGCCTACGATGGTGATAGGGTTAGCGTCGAGCCACTTGAGCTGCTGCTTGAGAAACCTCTTCGTTAGGGTTTTCTCTTACCCTCGTGGCATGAACATAGCACTTTGAATTCATTTTTTCATTTGTTGAATTCTCGAATTTTTCCTAACTTATGAGGCCTTCACTTGTTCTTTTTCAGGAACAAATCATTTTTCAAGGGGGGATGCCCAACTATTTTCCGGCAAACTTTTTCTATGGTAATGTTAGTGTCTATAGTGGAGAATTTTCACGGACGCCGCCAATATGTTGACCTCGTTTTTGCATTGCTGACGTGGGCAATAGATATCGGGCTCTCTCGTTTCCATGCAAGCTAATTCCATAACGTTTGGACAAATTACTAGTAGACGATATTTCGAATTTAAATGTGGGAAAAGTTTTATAGCACGAGATAAATATGCTCGGGTCACCGCCAAATATATAAGGGAAATCACTCGATAAGGAACGATCAACAAAAACCAAACTAAAAGCCAAGATCGAACATCTATCTTTATCAACAAAAGATTTAACTCAAGAGCGGAGAATATATGGCTTACAACGTATGTATGCATTACCCTCCAAATGACACTAGGCGGAGAATATTTGTAGTGCTACATGTGAAATGACATCCATTGGATGAGAGGATACGTGACTTTATCTCCTTAATCGAATCATTTTATCTTAGATATCAATTCTCACCTGACTAATTTGTGCGCATTAAATGCTCTTAAAAAAGGGGCAGCCACACTACAACCTATGCGACAAGATTTTGACATATTGCTCATTATAGAGATCATATCAATCATTCGAACAAGATCTCATGAGTTCGGGATCTTAAAAAGTGGGTCGTCACTCGTCGTGATAGAGTTTCAAATTTAACCTTGTGGAACCTCATCACTTCGACAGATCCATTGTATGCAGCTGCTTCGGTTGTAAGGGGGCTTCGATAGGTCCTATGCACTCTACGTGGAATGCCATATGACTTCGTGAAGAGGGCTTTGGTGGGTTGGTGCTATACTCCCCACGTGGGGATGCCACATGACTTTGTCAGAAGAGCTTCGATGTGTCGGTGCAATTCTCATGGGATGACAGTAAGCTTCACGTGGAAGTCTCGATGGCGAGGCGTAACATATATTTTAAGTTTAGGAAGAAATAACAAATATAAAATTGAAACCCCTAAATATGGCCTTTTGAAGTAGTTATGCGTCCAAAAGCCATAACTTTAATAAAGTTATATTACATTTGAATGAAAACGTGATCATGGTTGATACGAAGCCATGAGAAGTTTTAACAGACAAATTGAGAAGTTATGTTTAGGAAATTATAATTTGAATAGCAAATCGTAAAAAAAATACAAGAAAAAACTAGAGAGTAATTATGAGTTTTACTAAATGTATGAATTAAAAAATATTTAATAAAAAAGTATTTATAATTTAAACACCTCCCAAACGAGTGCTTTATTTATTGTGAATTTGTGATTCTATAAATAATTTATATTGCAGATAAATAGAAATAAGTGGTAAATAAATAAATAGTATTTGTGATTTCTCAAAATATGCAATTAGAAATGAAGTTGAATATTTTTAGATAATCTATATAATATATTAAATATCATACCAAGTTGAAATCATTTTTTTGGACGATTATAGCCATATTATAATTCAATTATTTCAATAATATCTCATTTTTCGTTTTTCAATATGTATTTAATTTACAAACTATAATAAATATTATAAAATCCTGGTTTATGCATGTATTCCCCGTCTGTTATTATTTCTCATTTAATTAACATTAATATTAATTAAAATTTTACATTCACATGAACATGCACATTCATGTCTATGTCTGTGTTATTAATTTTCAATTAATTAACATTCATACTCAAGAATGCAGTTCATTATTCACGTCCAAATATGTTAATTAGCTTAGAGTTTCACTTAATTAGAAATTAAATTAAGTTTATTTACTATAAACGATTTAGCATTCATTGTTGAATATAATTTTTTTGGTATTAATTCTAAATTAATTAGCATTCACGTCAATTCATATATCGTATTTGCAATCCATCTTCATTTATCCATTTAGTTGTAATTTTAATAATTATATTCAAATATGCATTTTCACTATTTACGTACATATATAATAATTAATATTTATTTTCAAGGGCTCGTATTTATCTCATATTTAGATCAAAAGAGTAAATTTAGGATCGAATATTATTTTTACTGCACTTATAAAATATTTCAAAATAATGTGCAACATATATTCGACTCGTTTATAAAATGAGCCAAAGAAATGCTAGAATATCACCAGGAAAAATCATTAGGGTCAATAATTAAAATCCCATGTTTGATAAATCATAATAAAAAATAAAAAATAAATTTTGTAATTCATGCAGTGACACGTGGACGCACCGGGTTTGAAAGCACGACGCCCAAGTCCTACCTCTCACCACTTACAAAAGCAGCCATGATCATTCAATTTTATTAAACCCAGAAAGAATGTTTATTTTTATTTTTTATTTTTAAGGAATCGCTTTTTTGTTTTTATTATTATTTCCAGGACTCTATATATGGCTGCAGAGTTTAGGTGTTACAACACATGTGACATTTCTTATCCTCAAACCTTTCTTGTTTCTACTCAGAAACACAAACAGAAAAGTACTGCTTCAAACCATCGAAAATGGAAGAAAACTTTGTGAAATCAAAATTCAACCGGGTTTGTGTTTTCTGTGGGAGTAGTTCTGGTAAGAGAGAGTGCTATAAAGAGGCAGCGATTCAGCTGGGGGAAGAACTGGTACCGGGAACTTTACCATTCTTGATTCTTGCACTGCATTTTCTTTCAGTACTCAAATTTCTGTTTGTTCTTCAGTTTTTTGAGGTGATTTCTATATTTTGCATGAAGGTGGCAAGAAAGCTGGATCTGGTTTATGGGGGAGGAAGTATAGGATTAATGGGCTTAGTTTCTCAAGCCGTTAATAATGGAGGAGGACACGTTCTTGGGTATCTCTATCAGTTTTAGCAACTTATTATTACATGAACATCCTTTATTTGCATCTGTCCTTTTGTTTTCTTAACCTGGTTTTACTTATTTCATCACAGAATCATACCAAGACCGCTCGTGGGAAAAGAGGTACCATATGAGTTTGTAAATACTGACCGTAAGTTTGTAAAAATTTCATTTTTACCAGTGTTAAGTCTTATATTGATTTTTGCAGAAAACTGGGGAGACTATTGGGGAGGTGAGAATGGTGGCTAATATGCACCAAAGGAAGGCTGAAATGGCTAGCCATTCTGATTGTTTCATAGCATTGCCAGGTTTAAATGCTTGCATGAATACATTTTTCAGCTTTTACAGTTCTTAAGCTTAAAAGGTTGATTATTTCTCTTTTTATGGGTTTTTAAACAGGTGGATATGGTACTCTGGAGGAGTTGCTGGAGGTTATAACATGGGCACAGCTGGGCATCCATGACAAGCCTGTAAAACTCAATTAAACCCTTTTTTTCTCGTTGAAAAATAGGGATGATTTTGAGTTAAATCTGATAGGATTCATATATTTTTGCAGGTGGGTTTACTGAATGTTGATGGGTACTACAACTACCTCCTCAACTTCATTGACAAAGCAGTGGATGATGGGTTCATAAAGCCTTCTCAGCGTCACATCTTTGTCTCTGCCCCCAATGCCAAAGAGCTCGTTCAGAAACTGGAGGTATATTTATTCATCTTCCCTTTTTAAGGGTTTTTACACAAATATAGCAAAGGCAAGATCTTAATCTTAAAAGAAATAATCTTTACACTTCACCATCTGGACGCAATAAACAAACCTTTTGTGGGTAATGAATAGTGCTGATTTCTGTATTACTTTACTCAATATAGGAATACGTGGCAGTGCAAGATGAAGTGGTTGTCAATTTAAAGTGGGAGCAGCCATCAGCAGCAGCAGCACCACCATCTCCACCGCCACCAAAACAAGTGGGCTTTAAAGCCTTGCAGCAGCAGCAGACTGAAATAGGAGTTACTCTATGAAGAATGTGCTGTCTCTACTTTTGGGTGTGATTTACTAATTACTGACCTATACCATAATGGTAGTATGTACCACTTGGACAAGGAGGGGCCAGATGGGATTATAGATTATAGTAGTTTCTCCTTGTATTTTTTGGAAGTGAATATAAAGTAGAATGTGAATGTGCTCTGACTTTGAATATGTTAGTATTTTAGTGTCAGATGCTGTAGAAGAAACAAAAGGAATACAACAAATTAGTGGGCATGGTATCAGCTTTATTCAGTATATACCAGCATGCATGCATTACTTGACTAATTTGTAGTCTTCCTTTTTCAATGTTTTTGAATCTTCAGCCAGTGTTTAACTGTTTGTGGGTATGTCGAGATATTTCACAACCACCAAACCAATCAATCAAGACCAGTTGATCTTTAAAATTCTTGAATTTTCCTTCTTTTTGTATCTTGTCATTATTTTTCTACAATGCAACTTAGACAAGAATGAAATCAGTATTTCACTCATCTTAACAAGTTTTAGCTTGTAACATCGAATCTTGTACGAGCTATCACCTTATGGTGGTTCGGTGATAATTCGGCTTCTCATGGGTCTTTTAAGTTGTGGAAAAATGGTGCAAGACTGTTAATGTTCATCAAGAAGAGCACAAGCTCTGAAGTTTTAAGTGAATCTATAATCGAAGATGATTTAAATGGTTCAAGTGTGTCCAACCAAACATCTGAACAAACATCCTAGTTCTTGAAAATATCAATGGTTGAATACATCCGTTTCGAGTGATTCATTAGTCGATTCACTTGAACATCATTTGCAATCTTTAGCAGAGAGGAGTGAATGCAATTCCGCACCAACCTCGTTAAATTCATTTAATTTCTCTTTCTTCGCGTTCACAAGAAACTTCCTTTGCGTGCACCAGCTTGGATACCAAAGACCATCCAGTGTCTAAGATTGCACCTTAGTCCCTGTAGTGTAGGACAACAGACGTTTCACACCACGAGAGTTTCTGATTCTGCTTCATTTATTTGTATCTAACAGCCATTTTTTCGTGTTCCTTCTCCTCATTAAACTGTTTCTCTCGGCATTCTTGTGAAATGATTCGTTGAATGCAAGGCGATAAAATCAAATCATCAATGGTATCATACAAGTCATGAAGGCCAGTTAGCCTATTAGTCATTGAAGACGATGAAGAGGTGGTCATGGAAGATTAACTCTACACAAATGATCGTATTTCCAAGAAATGGTAGGATGCAGGGGCGATTTAGGGCACAAGTTTATTTCTACGAAATTTGCAAAAACGATTTAGTGCACAAGATTAATCAAATACTGGCTAACGCAGTACACGTAGTATAGTAAACAGCCAAATCCCAAGGTTCATTAACAAAGATGAATATCAGGAAAATACAAGGATCTTATTCAGAATGGTTGGAGACAGAGAAAGTATTACTTCAAATAGACCGCATAAGGTCGAAATGGACACTGCGCATTGATGTTTGAAGACTAGCCAAAGCTATTAGGTGAAATCATCAGGGATATACAGAACTGCAGATTGCTTTACACAAATCCCAAAGAACGATTGCCAGACTTCTTAAAAGCAAGGATGCACTCACGACTTATCAGCAACCTGCATATTCAAATTAAAATAAGTTGGTTACCAAGCTACCTTTAGATGATATTACGAATAAGAATATTCCACAATATGATTGACATGATCAGAAAACAAACATGAACTAATCACGCGAAAGATTTAACTGCAATTAATACGTTTTACAAAGGGATACAAGCTCTACCTCCTTAAACAACACAACCAGCAAAATCCTCTATCCATATGAGAATAAGATCTCCACAGAAAGATCAAATTACTTCCCAATTATCTCAGGATGAAGATTTTTGCACTGTACACACGCAATAAGAAAGAAAATATTCCCCAGACTGCAAAGAGAGACCATCTAAGTTCAACTTCAGAACAAGAAATACAGATACAGTAATGTAAGGATTCCAACAGATGAAAATTATTTCATATCCAGCCAACCACAGCCCTCACCCTCTAAGAAAAACTATATAGAAGAATAGTAGAGCAAAATCAAAAAAATTCTCTCTATTAACTTTTGCAATGTCAACCATTATACTTGCATCATTACAAGAACATATGAAGTAACGCAGCAACTTGACATGTCGGATAGGAAAAAAATTTCATAACAGTTAAATCAAAAGCTCACATAAAATGGAAAATCTTCTCATTTTCTTTGCCAATCATTGCCCGCATATGTTACCAGATGCTTCAAATATTGGAATGGCTTTTATGAAGTATTTGAAATCTTGCCTCTAGGGCTTCCAAATTAGTCATGAACCATAGAACAGAATGGTCAAGTATTGCCAGTATTCAGTAATGAACCAATCAGTTTTCACATTATTTTTTTCTTTTTTCTTTCTGTATTTTTTAACAGGATGGGAGCAGAGAAGGGAAGAAATAAAGTTGAACGTTAAATCGTGACATCATAATCATGTCTAAATTGCATCAGGATAATTCAAAAGAAACAAAAGAACATTCCATTAATGAATGATTTATTAATATATAAACCTTCCAGTTCACAATGCATCTAAAAGACCTTTAAGGATCATCATGAAGAAAAACAAGTGCACCAGAATATCATCGACACCCAGTCACCAAATTCATTCAAAAATCACCCACTGCAAAACAAGATTTTAGAACTGAAGTTTGGTAAGGAAAATAACACAAAAGCAACCGCATTGGTCGCAATCTATCGTGACTCTGGCGAGGATGGTGAGGAGATTTGGTGTTGGAACAGACAACAAGATAGGAACACCATTATGCATTTCATAATCTTGAGGACCACAAGTAGCAGCTTTAATTTGCGCCTAATTCTACTGCAATCCAACAATCAAACAAGAGATCTGAGACCCTTGATAAAATTCGTACACAGTACACCAGGTCATGGACCGAGCTCCAGCCGCCATCCATTATAATTCAACGTGAACACTACACAAAGATCAATAGCCAAATTGCAACTTTGGTAACTAATCGAAATATAACCACCAAAATACATACCCTTGATATCAGAAGTATGAAGTATTTGCCATCATATATCCTAAGGGGTAATCTTTGTGTTTCCAAATACGAATACAACTGAAATTGTTGTCTTGTCTTTTACTGAGTACATTATCGCTCATTTCTGCTTTCGTTATATGACAGAGAGCCACGACTGAATCCACCAATTGGCATAAAATACGTATATCTGTCAAAATTGGTTATGCGGCCCAAGCTGTTCATCTATTAAACTCCATGTGTTTATCTTTTCATTGTATTAGGATTTTGGAGTAACAGTTGAAGAATTAAATAGCCCCTGATATTACATATCTTATCTAGGTTCAGTTGAAAATCAAAATCCACCTGGCTTTCAAGTCAAACTAGCTTTGCTTAAACTAGACTGCCAACGAGTCTACTTCCAATGAAATGTAAAAGCCGTAGTTGTGGAACTAAACCATGCACGAGAGAGTCATTATCATAATAAACAGAACTAGCTTTACCTGGTTAAGTGGGTTGTCGGGAGATTTCTTCCACAGCTTCCAAATCAAATCTTTGTATTGTGTGTGTGTAAGACCTGGCTTCTCTTCCTTCAACCTTGGAAGCTCAGCTTCTTCAAAAGCCTACAAACATATACATTAAGCAAAAAACTTCAAGCATCATTGCACAAGTTCACTTGAAGAGCATAAAGGCAAACTACGTACACATGTAACATGTGAAGTGTCGACTTATTAAAAATTGAGCAAAATGTCCTCAAAATGTGAAAGACATATTTACAATAAAAAGACCAATAATACCTCAAAGAAGGAAAACTTTCAGAACTACAATGCATGGAAAGACAAGAAATTTAGGACAAAATGGGAGGTGATATGTTGCATTGTCAAATTAGCAGTTACGGCTAAGCATGACAAAGCAGGAACTATACATCCTGCAAGATAGCTACAAGATCATTTAAGATTAATCACCTTTCCTATGCTATAGACAAATTCTTGCTTAATTGCTTTCCACTTTCTTATTTTTCCTTTTCCAAACACCATCATTCATTGAGGGGGGAAAAACAGATAAAGAAGAAAATGAAGATAAAGCCCCTGGGTAACAGCAAGGTAAAAATATAAAGAACAAAGCTTCCCTTCTTTTCCAGTAAGAGCAATTTTCAGAGGAACAGATGAAGCTCATCACATAACTACTGTCACGACACACAAGAATATTCTTCTATTAACAGAATTCTCAGTAGATTAAAATTAAAGAGCTCTACAACGTCTTTCGCAATATCCGTCAATTAAGAAACTCAATCTTTAAAAACATGTGTATTCCTCTTAAATAATATAATGAAAACACCAAACAATCTATTTGAAAATAAAACTGATCAGAAAACAGAAAATTGAATAATGGAATTGTACCTTAAAAGAAGCCTTGAGCCGCCTCTCCGGGTGCCTATCAGGGGGCAAATTATCCGTAACTGCCATCTTCGCAATCGCATCTTCCACCGTCCTGGCCTCGATAATTGAGTCATCGCGATTTGTGTTCGCGACAAGCACCATCCTTTCATACTCTTCCTCGGCAGCGGTCCGGCTCTGCTTACGATTCTCCTCCTCGATCCGCTTCTGCATAGCCGCCTGATCCTGCTCCCTCCGCCGTTGCAGCTCCGCCTCCGTCACCTTCGGCACAGGGATGGACACCCGGTTCGCCTTTTTATCAACCTTTTTCATGCTCTTCTCGAGCTCCTTCTGTTCCTGTTCAGCCAAGCGGCGCGCCTCGGCCTTTTTAGCGGCAAACTCAGCTTTCTTCTCGGCCTCCTCCTCGCGCTTCTTGGCGGCGCGTGACTTAGCCCCTTCGGCTTCGCGCCAGTACTGTTCTTCCTTCTCTCGGCTTTCGCGATCTTTACGCTCGGCTTCAGTGGCGGTCCTCCGAGCCCTAGCTTCCTCCGCTTTGCTGTTAACTCCCATCTTTTTCGGCATCTTTACAAGCTGTTTTCTGTATCGATTGAATTTGCTTTCGAAAACTGTTTATCAGATTATTATGTACACAAAATGAACCGTCTCCGACTAACCAAATCCAGGCAACAGGGAATGGGATATTTCGGGTATAAGAAAGAACATGGGCCGGGTATCATGTACATTAAGCCCAAACTAACTTGGGGCCGTTTGGCCGAACATAGCCTGCATGTATAGGATAACATTGGAGGAAATTGCATAAAATCAGGCATTTAAGTTTTCAAATTCAAAAATCAGATCTAAAGTTTATTTAATAAAAAATCAGATATTAATTGGATTAATAATTAAAACCCAAATGAAAACATAATTTACTTCCAATCGCCCCTCACGGTCTCACCCATCTCTCTCCCTCTCTAAACAGCGTCCTTCTCTGTAAACACCGTCTCCCTGGAAGAGAATCTTCGCCGCAGAGGCGTCACCACCGGAAGATGTGAACGTTGCGCTCTGTTCGGTGCTCTACGCTCTGTTACACATCGACGATCTGAGCGCCGCTGTGAGCATTGGTGTATACGCTCACAACGGCAACTCGCGGATTTGTGTGATTCTGTGTATGTAGAAGACTACGACAACGCTGATTTGTGTGATTTTGTGTGTGTGGAAGCCGATTGTGTTGGTGCGATGTGGCAGTGACAATGGTCGTTGGTGGGGTTGCGACAGTGATGATGGTCGTTGGTGTAGGTGGTGGAGGTGGCCGATCTGTGGTGTATGTGTGATGTTGTGTGAGTTATGTGGTGGTCCTGGAGTTGAAGATGTTGATGGTGGTGGTAGTGGTAGACGGTGGTGGTGCTGTGTGCAGTGTTGGTGGTGGTTTAGTGCGGTTGTGGTGTTGGTGGTGTATCTGTTTGTGGTGGTATGTGCGGTGGTGTTTTTGGTGAGGAGGCGGCGTTGGTGGCGGTGACGGGTGGTGGTGATAGGTGGCGACTTTGTTGGCGGTGGTGTTGTGACGGTGGCAGTGGTGGGATATTGTTTGTGACCAACTATTTGATTGATTTGTGATCAAATATTGATGGTGGATCGAAATCGTGGGTGGGGTGTTTTGGTATATGTGACCAATTATTTGATTATTGTGACTAACTATAAAAATGTGACCAATTCGATTATTAAAATGTGACCAATTCGATGATTTGTAACTAAAAAAATAATTTGTGACCAACAAATTTGAAAATGTGTGACCGATGGATAAAATGTGACCTATAATTTTTTTGGTTTGTGACCAATGAAATAAATTGTGACGTATAAATTTTTTGATTTTGACCTCAAAATAATTTGTGACTAATTAATTCGATAATATGTGACCATAAATTGTATAATTATGTTTTTAATATATTTAATTAATTAACAAATACCTTATTTTTGCATTTTTAAACTTTAAGGCCTAAAAATTGATTTAGTGATAATTAATACCTAATTTATGATTTTTTTCCCATAAAAGTGCCAATAGGGTCGTAAATGGGTTGACCCGTTCGAGGGCCCGACTAAATTCATGGACAATTTGAACTCATTTTGAGACAAATCATTGATCGAGCTGAATTCACATTTTTGCTTGTTTGAGCTTGTGGGCACGAGTTCACGAGCTGGCTCGTTTGGGCTCGTGGGCCATGTCATTTTTATTATTTTTTAAGTTTCTTAAAAAAATTTGCTCCTTTTTGGGCTTGCTAATTTTTTTTTGAGAAAAATGCATTTCTCCTATTTTTACTATATATTATTTAAGAAATAAGAAATAATTTTCAAATTTTTAAAATCAGATATTTGACATATATATACACTATGTGTGTGTGTGTATATATATAATTTTTAGGTCACATATAACAAAATGATTGGTCAGGGATTATATTTTTAAGGGATAATTGCAGCAAAGGTCCCAAACCTTTCAGATTTTTGTGCATTTTACCCTAATCTTTGATTTGTACCAATGGAAGTCCCAAACCTTTCAAAAATGTGCGCCGAAAGTCCAAATGGATGATTTCCATCCAT
>CAIGRS010308203.1:0-12834 GCA_903798395.1 Fraxinus floribunda
TTCTTAAGATTTAATGAGGTAGTGTCACTAACACTTTTGATTGCAAAGAAACATTCTGTCAAAATTCCATTACTACTCACAAACCTCAAGACAATGACCATTTGTTCTCGTGAAGATTCATCCCATACTTCGTAAACAAGAATACGAATTCTTTGTCGTACTTTTCTTTTTGAATGTCTGGAGACGTGTATGTAGCATTTTTTGGAGCATTACCCAAACCAACCTTTCCTACTTCCACATTCATTTTTCCAAATGCATCCACCAGTTCAATAAAATTCCCACGATTCATTGAAGATTGAGATTCATCATGGTCTCTAAAGGAACAACCTTAAAGTGCTAACCACAAAACACTCTGAATAGTGGTATTTAGACGCAAATAATTTTTCTATTTTTCCTCGGTCGATACAGATTGCATTACCCTGTCAATATGTTGAGTTGGTTTCATTAGATCTTCAGCTCTTATCTTACAACCATTATGATACGATGACGATGTTGTACCAACATGAATAAGGAATGCCCATTTACTTCCTTGGTTAACCCTCTTCCAACTGATTCCAACTGTCAAATCCAACTGTAACCAACGATAAAATAATAGATGGATCACTATCATTGAAAAAGGAAGCAATAAAAATAATAAACTTTATGTGTTGAAAGTGAATATTCCAACAAGGAAACTGATTGTACCAATGCTCCTGAAATCAACGTTTTTGCTTTCCACATTCTTTACTCTGATGGTCCAAAAGTTTTGGTTGATAAGGTCTAGCATTTAAATAGGCTCGCCTAATCTGATCGTGTTCATTTAATGAATGTTCACATATTTGCTTTCTTTTTCTTGGATCCCGTTCAATAGAATCAAGTGGTTCCACATTAAGATTATAATATGAAGATTGTTCAACTTCAGGGAATGAAATTGGATTTTGGAGTGGATGCCGTAGAAATTGGAGTACCATAATGTTTGTTACTCTTTGAAAAGAAGAATAACAAAATTCTTCCTTTCTTAGAAGAAGGTCGATCTTCCTTCATATTAAACCTAAGAGCATAAATATCAAAAAAAACTTCAATATCATATAAATTCCTATATAAATTGCAATTGGCTAAATTTGCAAACTAACATTTCATAAACAAAAATGACTAAATCCTAAAGCAACTTAGCAAATAGCAAGTTTGTAGTCTGCCTGATTCGTTAATCAAATCAAATGGATATACAATAAACTTACCCTGCTTTTGTCAATGTAAGTTGAATTACATGCACATACTCAACATCATCAGCTTGGGGTGGAGGTGTTGATTTTTAAGGGATTTTTTTGTCATATCTTGAAATTGAAAATTATGTTCAAAATCTATTACATGAAACACATTTTTGAATTTGAATTATGGGGTTTTTTTTGTATATGATTGAATGATTTGTGAAGAATTAGATGAATTTGATGGGGGTTGATTGATTTATTGTATATTTATGCATTCTTGAAAAGAAATTTAGGCATAGTTTAGAGGGTTGGTGTCATAGTTTATACTTGAATTTTCCTTTTATAAATATGAAGTTATATCCATGGACCTCCTAGAACTTTAAATCATAGAATTTTGATTTTTTACTTTACCATTTGAATTACCTTAAACCAACTGCAAATTACTAAAGGGTACAGAGAATTCCACATATGCAAGCCAAAATCCTCTTACAGTAACAATAGATAATTTCAATTTTCTCACCCTTCTTCCACTAAAATATCACGAGACTAAAAATATGCAAGCCAAAACCCTCTTAATTACAGCAGAATATAATTTCAGTATTTCACCCCTTCTTCCACGAAAACTTCACGAGACTAAAAGCACATTGCATGTGCTGATGAGCGGAAAAAGTTGTAAAAAAAGGTTAATTTTTCAGGACTCAAAGATAAAAAGTAACGCTCTGTGCAGTGAGCAAGAGAAAGCAGCTAATGAAACTAAAATACGAACTAAATTGACCTTCTTTCTGTAGAAATTGAAGAGTGAAATCTGAAGAAGAAGAAGTGAAGACGGCGTTTGACGGACGGTTAGTCGGTTACAGTTACCGAAGTCGGAGAGGGTTTTACACTTTCGCTTTGACTTTCGGTAAAGGCAAGGAGACGAAGGGTGTGAGAGAAAGCAGAGAGGGTTTTGCCTTTTGGGTCAAAATGGGTGGGAATTGGGTTTGATTTTATGTGGCTTACACATTGGGCTTTCAATTTTTCAAATGGGCTAGGACAGTGGGCTATTGGGTTGGTCATTGGAAAAAATTAGGCTTCAACCAATTTTTTTTTTTTTTTGTTTTTTTTTTTACAGAAGCTGGGCTTGGGCAAGGGTGGGCTGTAATCTCTGCCCATGGATTCGATTGTCAACAAGTACGATTTTAAGATCCTTACTGTCCACTGTTGAACAACGACGAAACCATTTCTATGAAACTCATTTTCTTAAAAGAAGTTATGGTGAATGTATTAAAGAAGTCGTGTATGTAGTATGCACTGAGTCCATCGTTGAAAGTAGTAATTTTGATGCCAAGAAAATAGTGCAAATGGTCGAGATCCTTTATGACAAACTCACAACTAGCTTTCTCAAGGAGATTTGAGGCAAATTTGTCATTCATAATTGAAGAATATGTACAAAACAATCTTCCAAAATGGCTATATTAGACTAGCACACTTTTGAATGTGCATTTTCACATGAATCCACAAGTAGTCCGGGCTTTGGCCTCGCGTTTGTCATTTCCAGTTCCCCTATCATCAAGGATGCCTAGTTGAGGCACTTCTTTAGCCTATTCACCAACTCTCTGAATCCTTCTGTTGCTGCACTACTGTCCATCGAGTTTGATGTGGACGTAACCCTGAATTTAAATCATACAAGTATCGATTTGAACAATGTTGATTCTTTCGTAATGCATGAAGCTAGCTTCCAGACTCCTCCACAAATGAGTTTATACCAATCAATATGCATAGTGGAAGCAACACCATGCCTTGGATAGAATTTAATTCAACTCAGTTTGGAATAATATTACTATAGCTCCAATGATGAGGGAGCCCCAAGTGATCTAATCACGTCAAACTTGCCATATTTTTTATCTTCATCATCCTCCAACTCCTCTAGTTGGATTATCGTGATTACAGTAATTTTTGTCAAAGTTAATGCTCCTACCTTTTAGGCTGTAATTGTTTTGTCTGAGAAGGAGAAGCAGCAAAGAAAGTGATGAGGAAATTTAAGCCTGGAAACTTGAGTATTCGACTTGTTCGTGGTGTTACCCAAATTTCATGTGTTGTGGCATTTGGTTGAATAAAAGAAGTCTAGGAGTTTTGGTTATAGGAGTCTTAATTAATAAAGATCAAGTTTCATTAAGGATTGAGAGTTTGACTTGAAAAATGACTTTGAGATGAAGAAAAACACTTTGGAGGCATGAATACCGAGCCTAGCGCCCCAGCACAGTCGCCGCTGTTCATGATTCCAACACTTGGTGCCGAAGCGTTCGGCGCTTGGTACCTCAATGCTAGGCCCATGCCGGGGCACTGACTTGGAGGTGCCATGACGGATTTATCCCCATTTTTCAGCTTTTATGTTTTCTTTTTCATCTAGAACTCCAAAAAGAGGCTCCTATATGTATTACACATTATTGTATCTTCATATACACATTAAAATAACATCTTGAGAGTTATAGTACTTAGATTTCAATTGAAAATATTGAGATCTTGACATTGTAAACACATTCATTATTGATTATAGTGAAATTCTTCTCCTCTCTATTAGTGATTTTTTCCTACCTTGGGTTTTCATATAAATCTTAGTGTTCTTATTTTATTCTTGTTTATTTCGTTATTGTCATTATCTTGTGATCAATTCATAACAAGTGGCATCGATGAAATATGATATTTCATTATTGGATCGAAATACGAGATTTACTCTATGGTAAACAAAGATGCGAGCATTCACGTGTAGATGAATTTGGAGAAAGTCTTGCTTTGGCTTTGATAAGATACCTTCAAACGCGGGATGAAAAACAACATAAGGATCGAAAAATCCAATCTCAAATTCATCTACATCTTTCAATCAAATTCTTCAAGATGTTTTAAAGGAGAAAAGTACCACTATGTTGTGAGTAAAGTTGAACCAACTTTGTATGACATAGAGCTTAATCAGTAAGTTACACATGAAACAGCACTTGTATTCTCACCGGATGTCCGAAATTGCGTCATTGAATAATCCTTAACTATGTTCAAAGAGATCATGGCCTATTTGAAGATATTGAAAGTTAAGTATGATGATGAGGACTTGGCTTTGATGTTGTTACGTTCGTTGCCACCATCATATGTGACTTTTAGAAATATCATTCTCATAATCAGGATACTATCATTGTGGAAGAGGTCTATGATACTTTACTATCTAAGGAGAAGATGAGGCATCTTGATGGAGGATCTTAGAGTCAGGCTGAAGTCCTGGTTATTCATGAGAGAAATCAAGATAAGAAACTTGGTAAAAATATGAAGGACATATCGAAATCGAGACACGTAGAGAAAACATGTCATTTTTGTAAGAAGAAGAGACATATTAGAGATTATTGATATGCTTTGAAAAATAGAAACAAGGTTGCTAGAGATACTGATAAAGGAAACCAACATGTAAGTATATCGGAGGTTGATGTTGTGGAAGATTGACAAAGTAAAGAGAGCTTCTTCTGATTTCTGACATAGGTTCTAAACTTTGTAAGGGTTCTTGACTTGGCATATACTTTCCATAAGTGTCTCAACATAGGTTGGTTTACAATTTATGAAGGAGTTACGAGAGGTGTAGTGATTATGAAAAACAACGCGCCATGCAAAATTGTCGGAGTTGGTACAGTCAAGATCAGAATGTTCGATAAGGGCTATTAGAACACTTATAGATGTAAGGCAAGTTCCAGAACTGAGGTGAAATCTCATATCTTTCAGTATACTAGACTCAAAGGGTTATAGATATACTTGTGAATGCGGAGTTTTGAAGGTAAGTAGGGGCACTCTTATTGTCATAAAGGACATACAATCTCTATATGGTTATATATATGGCATGGTTCCACAACAATAAGGGATGTAATAGTTTTTACTTCTTCGACAAATGAAGAAACTACAAAACTTTGGCATATGCAGCTCGGACATATGAGTGAGAATGGTACGACAGAGTTGAGTAAGAGGAGACTTTTTGATAGCAAAAGACCACTAAGATGAATTTTTGTGAGTATTGTCTTTAGGAAACAAAAAGGGCCAAATTCACTAAATGAAAACACAACACGAAGGGAACATTTGAGTATATCCATTCAAATTTTTTAGGACCGGCCATGGTGCCTTCAAAATGAGATACTCATTACATGTTGACAATAATTAATGATTTCTCTAGGAAAGTTTGGGTATTCTTTTTAAAGCAGAATGGTGATGTGTTTGGGAACTTCAAGGAGTTGAAAATGATGATAGAAAAGTAAACAGGAAAGCAGATGAAACGTTTATGTACATATAATGTGTTGAAGTTTTGTTTAGATGAATTCAATAGCTTCTGTAGGGCTGAAGGTATATTGAGACACTTAACAATGTCGAAATTCCTCAATAGTATGTGTGGCAGAACGGATGAATAGAACTTTGATAGAAAGGGTTCGTTGTATACTTTCAAACTCTGGGTTGCCCAAGATCTTTTAGGTTGAAGTTGCTACTATGGTCTCGTAAACCTTCTTGCTATTCTGATTTAAAGATTTTTGGGCGTCTTATTTATGCTCATTGGATAATGGAAAGTTAGAGCCTAGGTCTAGAAAGTGCATCTTTTTTTGTTATAATCAAGTATGAAGGGGTATAAATTGTGTTGACTTCAGACAAGAAAAGTGGTGGTTAGTAAAGATGTGGTATTTGATGAACTTGATATGGTTCATTTTTAACTCGTAAATATATATCAGTCTAGTTGATAGCTAGCAAATAGTAATACTTTTCCCACACCACTAACAACACCACAATATTCAATTACTAAAGATAGACCTCACAGATAGTATTGATTCCACTGAAAAGCTTACTAAATATTCCGAGGTAATAAGTTATAGTGATTATAGCATATGGTTGATTGCTATGTAGGAAGATATGAAGTCATTGAATAAAAATAATACTTAGGACCTGGTGAAATTACATGAGGATAAAAAGGTTATTCACTGCAAGTACGTGTTCAAAAGAAATGAAGGCATATCAGGGATTGAAAATGCAAGGTATAAGGCCAGATTCATAGCAAAAGGTTATTTCAGGTGTTAACTTCACATTTGTGAAGCATAGTTCTATTTAGGCTTTACTTGAAGTGGTGGTTAAAAATGACTTAGAGTTTAAGCAGATGGATGTCAAGACAATATTCTTATATGGAGAACTTGAGGAGATCATTTACATGTAACAACCAGATGGTTTCATAGTTTTTGAAAATGAAGACTGTGTGTGCTTGTTGAAGAAACCATTATATGGATTAAAGCAATCACCGAGACTGTGTTATAAAAGGTTCAAGTCATTTATGACTACTCATAGTTTCATTAGAAGTCATTATGACAGCTGTGTGTACTTCAGAAAAGGAGATGGTAGATCGATCACATAATTGTTATTATATGTTGATGATATGTTAATAGCAGCTAAGGATAAAGTAGAGGTCACAAAGGTGAAATCTCAACTTAGTATGGAGTTTGACATGAAATATTTGAGATGAGTAATGAAGATTCTTATTATGGAAACCTTGAGGGATATGAAGGCTGTGAATTGTATTTAAGTTAAAAGGCATACATTGAGAAGGTGTTTAAAAAACTCAGTACTCCCTGGCTGCCCACTTTAAATTATCATTTGGCTTGTGTCGTCAATTAAACGAAGACATTGATTACATGTCCTGATTTCCTTTTTTTAGTGCAATTGCTTCGTTATGTATTCTATGGTTTGTACAATATCAGATTTGCTCATGCAGTCAATGCAGTTAGTAAATACATGACAAATCCTAACAAGGAATATTGGAAAGTAGTGCATTGGATATTCTGATACTTGAAGGGCTCTTCTAATAATTGCTTGCATTTTGGTAGAAATATAGATGAGGCCATTGGGTATGTGGGTTCAGATTATGCAGGTGATCTTGATAAGAGGATATCACTTACATGGTATTTGTTTACCATTGGAGGATATGCTATCAACTGGAAAGCTACTTTACAGAATACATTAGCTTTGTCCACAACAGAGGAAGAGTACATGGCCATTAGAGGCATGTAAGGAGGTTATGTGGTTGAAAAGATTGATTGACGAAATCAATAAGGAATCACACATTTCTATAGTATATTGTTATAGTCAGAGTGCTATCTTTCTGACTAAGTATTAGATGTTTCATGAGAGGATTAAACACATTGATGTAAGGTATTAATTTGTGTATATTGTGATTGCTCGTGGTGATATTGTAGTGAGCAAGATTGATACTAATGATAATCCTGCTAATATGATGACAAAATCACTTCTCATTAGTAAGTCTGAGCATTACTTGAACTTTGTTGGTGTTTGTTATTAATTTAGCCCATTGGGGCTTATTTGGAAGATGATGAGTGGTATTTACTTTGAGATGTATTTTGAATTCTGTGTTAGAATTTGGTTCAAGGTGAATGGTTTATACACTTATCCGGGGTCTAAAATAACAATATTTAATAATTTTTTTGATAAAATATATTCTAAATTATTATATTTAATAGGTGAAACTCAACGAATGAAAAATGAATTGAAGGACATAAGCAAGATGTGATGAAATATGGCAAAACCCAAAGTACATAGGTTAAATGGGCATTGGTTACACAATTAAGTGGACTCAAAGACTAATTGGCATTACATGAAAGAATTGAGTACTTAGAAGCAAGCATTAATTTAATTGGGTATTGGAATTAATTGAACCTCCACATGGACTTTTGGTTGGATTAAAAATTTAAGTTATATACACACACACACACATATACACACGTAGCAGGAAAAAAAGGAAAAAAAAAATAAGAGAGAGAAAGAGAGAGGCTGAAGCAAAAAAAAAAAAAAGGCAAAGGGCAGTTGTTGAAATTATTACTTGCTCACATTGAAATTGAGGCAGAAAGTGAGAGTATACATGCGCATACATAGAGAAAAAGAGGCCGAAAAAAAAAGGTGCAGGCAGCTTTGGAGAAAAAACAACTTGCGGCTGTTTTAATATATTATATATAACACACAAAAAAAAAAGGGATAATTAGGCTGGAAAAAAAGGTTCAGGCAACTTTGGAGAAAAAATAACTTGCGACTGTTTTAATATATATATATATACAAACAAAAAAAAAGGATAATTGGAGAATAAAAAAAAAAAGCAAAGAGTGGGCGGCCGAGTGGAGAAACATAGGCAGAGAATTAATTCCAAATTTGTTCATGTTTCATCAATTTTCATTGATGTCGTTCCACTTTTATTTGTTTAATTTCGATTTTATGTTAGGCTAGATAAAACCATTGTTAAGATATAGATGAACCCTTATTATGAGATTTTTGGTTTAAATAATTAGTTTGACGTTAATTTGTTTGAATATTTGGATGTTTATTATGATTTAGATTGTTTTTCAATTCATTGACCATTAGTTGAATTGTTTGTGGATTTTATTATCATCGAGAGAGATAATAGGATCGTTAGCACGCAGTGATAAGCATTGTAAGGTTCGATAGAAAATAGAGATATGCAGTTATGATTCACATGATTTTTAGATGTTCTAGCTCGTTTAATACTTTTTTATATGTTGGTATCTTTTATAAAGTTATAGAAATGTCACATATATGATTAGATTTAATTGTTATCGAACGAAGCTTTTAAATAAATTTGAAACTTTGACCAACTCATATTATAACAATGAGTCATTTTAATTGTTGTACTAAAAATGGAATAACAAGGGGGGATTCTACATCTTAGCAATCATCTCAAAAATTTAATAAACTTTTACTTTGATTTCTAGGACATGAGAAGTTAGACATAGATTTATTACAAGTCATTATTGATATTAACGTTAACTCGATAAAACACGTAGTCCTCATGGGTTTGACACTTAATTCACCATTTTAGTACTTGTTCATGTCCCGTTCACTTACGGGTTTTCGAAGGATCAAGTTTTTTGCGTCGTTATTGGGGACTATTATTTTTTATAATATTAGTTAATTTTAGCTTTAATTTGAACTTTACTATTTTTTAAGATCAGTTTATTATATTAGAAAAGCATTACGGTGTTTTCTGCTACCTTTTTCAAGAATTTGTATGCAAAGTTCGAGAATCGATGATCTTACTCAATTTGATTCGGAGATCGAATGAACATTCAACTTTCGAAAAAGATAATAGTTGGAAACACACCAAAAACAAAAATAAGAAGACATAACAAAGGGAAATTCGAATCAAATAGTCATCGGGGCTAATCTGGAAGTAGCACAACCGAATATGGTTGAAGCTAATAAAAATGCAAGGATGATGGGAGAGTATATGGTTCCACCGGTTGTGGAAAACCAATCTAGCATAGTATATTAGGTGTTCGGTCAGGCAAACTTTCACCTAAGGACTGATGTGATCAACATTTTCCAAAATGCACTACAATTTTTTGAGAGAGTTTCGGAGAATCCCAATGCTCATATATCAAGATTTCTAGATATGTGTGCAACTATCAAGTATCCAGGGGTGTTTAATGAAGCATCAGACTGAGACTTTCCCCATACACATTGAGATACTCAGCCAGATAGTGGTTAGACACTTGTCCGCCTCAGATCATCAACATGGAACTAATTAAGTCCGAAATTTCTTAGCAAAATTTTTCATCGAAAAGGATTGCAAAGCCGAGGGAAGAGATTACCACATTCTAACAACTGGACTCAAAATGCTATTCAAATGCTTAGGAACAATACAAGGGTTTAGTCTGTCAATGTCCACAACACGGATTTCAGAAATGGCTTCAGATGCAATACTTCTATATTGGTTTGAATTCGATAAGTAGGGCAAATATAGACTCCGCATGCGATGGTTATATCACAAATAGAATCGCGGATCAAGTCTACCAAATCATGGAGGATGTGGCATTCACCAATGCACTTTATCCTACTAAAAGGACGAGTGGAAAGAGAGATGTTGGGGTATTCGAAGTTGATTCTTCGACAGCAATTTCAGCGCAGTTGGCATCATTGGCACGAAAGGTAGATCAGATAAATGTAGCCCAAGCAATAAGACCAAAATGCAAATATTGTGAAGGGAACCACGAGAATGTTTATGGTAATGTAGGATCTCATTTTATTTAGACAGTGGAGAATGTGAACTATACGCAAAATTTTCAGAGACATCAATACAATCCAAATCCCAGCACATATTACCCAAGCTGGAGAAATCACCCAGGTTTCTAGTGGAGCAATAACCAGTGTGCTTAGACCACACCAGCCAGGTTTTCAGTAGAATAAGAAGAAGTATTCGTTAGAAGATCTTATGACTAAGTTGGCAAAAATATCTACTCAACACATGCAAAGAACAGATAAGAGCTTGCAAGTTCAGGGAGTTGCCCTAAAAAATTTGAAAAATCTGAAAGGACAGAGAGCATATGCACTTTCAGATAGACTACCAGGAACATTGTCTAGTGATACTGAAGCAAATCCAAAGGGGTACTGCAAAGTTATAACTACTTGCAGTGGGGTACAGTTACCTAATGTAAATGTAAAGAGACCAATTATATTAGAAGAGAAAGTATCTACCATGATTGAGTAGCACTTGAAGGAATTTGAGAAGTATAAAGAACAAAAGAAAGCACTAGAGGATCTAAAGGTTAAAGTAATCACTCCCGCCAAAGAAATCATTTAATCACTCCTATTTTCACATAGGCTACAGAAGCAGAAGCTGGACAAGTCGTTTTCGAAACTCTTTCAGGTATTCAAAAAGCTGCATATCAATATACCATTTGTGGATTCACTTGCACAAATGCCTAACTACGTAAAATTCATGAAGGAGATACTTACGAACAAGAAGAAGCTGGTGGAGTTGGGGATGGTTATGTTGAACGAAGAATGTAGTGCAATCTTATAAAATAAGCTGCCACCTAAACTAAAGGACCCAAGGAGTTTTACTATCTCTTGTACTATTTGTGACATGACATTTGATAAGGTTTTTTGTGATNAAAGGACCCAAGGAGTTTTACTATCTCTTGTACTATTTGTGACATGACATTTGATAAGGTTTTTTGTGATTTAGGTGCTAGCATTAACCTTATGCTTTACTCTATTTTTAGGAAACTAAACTTAGGAGAGGCAATGGCAACATTGAATTCTTTGCAGGTGGCAAATAGGTCTGTAAAATTTTCTAGATGAATTATTGAAGATATACTGGTGAAGGTAGATAAATTTATCTACGTGACAGATTTCTTCATTTTGGACATGATTGAAAAGGACAAGGGCGTGCCATTGATATTGGAGAGACCATTCCTTGCAATATGTCGGGCCTTAAAAGATGTCAGAAGGGACAATTGATGCTTCGATTGAATGATGAGAAGGTGACATTCAACATCTTTAGTGCAATCAAGTATCCTACTGAATCGCATAGTTGTCTGCACACTGATATTGTAGATTTGGCTGTGGAAGAGACTTTCATTCTTGAGAACCCTAAAGACCACTGGGAGGATATTCTTGTACACTCATAAGATAAAAAGTCAACAGTTGAAGAAATAAGCCAGATCACCTACATTGTAAAGTCTACACCGTCCATTATAGAAGACAATTTGAAGAACTTGGTTAAGGACCTAGTAAATCACTACCTTCTATTCAAAAAGCACCAAATCTTGAGCTTAAGCATTGTAATCACATCTGAGGTATGCTTATTTAGGATAGTACTCTACACTCCCGTGATTATTGCAAATGAGATAACCGAGTTGGAAGAGCAGAGACTACTAAAAGTTTTGCGAGAACATAAAACAGCTATTGGGTAGTCTATAGCAGACATCAGATGGATTAGTCCATTAATATGCATGCACAAATCTTGATGGAAGAAGAGTATAAGCCAACAGTGGAAAATCAGCACAGAATGAATTCTACCATGAAGGACGTCAATTAAAGCTCCTTGATGCAGGCATCGTATATCCAATCTCCAATAGCAAGTGGGTTAGTCCAATTCATGTTGTGCCAAAGAAATGAGAGATTACAGTGGTAAAGAATGGAAATAATGAGCTGATACCGACAAGGTCAATCACGGGATGGAGAATGTGCATAGACTACAAGAAGCTGAATAATGTAACTCGAAAAGATCACTTTCTCTTGCCCTTCATTGATTAGATGTTGAAAAGACTTGTGTGGTATTTACATTACTATTTCTTGGATGGCTACTCAGGATATAATCATATTGTAGTACATTTGCTTATAGAAGAATGCTACTTGGTTTATGTATTGCTCCTGCTACATTTCAGCGATGCATGATGGCAATCTTTTTAGATATGGTCGAGAAAATGATTGAAGTCTTCATTGATGACTTTTTAGTATTTGGTTCATCATTTGAGAGTTGTCTCTCAAATTTGGGGATGGTCTTGCAACGATGTGAGGAAACGAATATGGTGTTAAACTGGAAGAAATTACACTTCATAGTGTAAGAAGGAATAGTACTGGGGGCACATAATTTCAACAAATGGTATTGAGGTGGATAAAGTAAAGATTCAGGTGATAGAAAAGCTACATCCACCAACTTTAGTTAAGGGAGTAGTTAGTCTCCTCGGCCATGTAAGGTTCTACATAAGATTTATCAAAGATTTCTTCAAAATCACCAAACCACTGTGCAACTTACTTGAAAAGGATATACCATTAATTTTTCTGATGAGTGTTTGAC
>CAIGRS010308210.1:0-17545 GCA_903798395.1 Fraxinus floribunda
TAGAGAGGTATGTACATAAATTATGTATATATATAAATTATGTACAACAAGAATTATCCTTGAAATATAGTTAAACTTTTATATCCAATTATTTACTATCACATATAATTATTTTACTGCATCGACAAAAGTGACAATCTTTTAACTATAAGAGTTTTGCTATGAGTATTAGGGCGTTTACACGTCCGGTTATCCGGCCCCATTGCCCCCTCACAATAGTAGGAGAAGGGGTGGAGGGGGGCGAAATTATTATATTTGCGGTGGGTCCACGGTGAGGAGCGTGTAATCGGGTGTGTAAAAACCTCCCGGCACAAATGGCCTCTTAACTATAATTCATGAACGACAGGGTTGCCTCGTTGGCATTTGACAACTTACATTCAATTCAAACGGTACCCAACATTAAAGTTAAAAGAAAATAAAATTAATAATACGTAAAGGAAAGTCATAAAATACATACCTACTCGCTCCTTGTTCACCTGGATCTTGCCATTTCTCTCTCTAAGCCTTTGTCTTTCTACCGTTATCTATTTTCACTTCTTTTTTTTCCAAATTTTCTCCTCTCGTTTCATGGATTTTTGTTAGCTGTTTCCTGCTCTTGGCTTTTAATTTGATCGATTAAAAGCTGGAAAAAAAAATCTGGCGTGATGGGTATTTGTTATTCGAAGATAGATAATAAGAGAGAGGCTGAAAATGAGTATGATAAGAAGATAAATTTGAAGTCGAAGAAGAGTAGCTCAGGTAATTTTGCAGCATTTATTAGCAAGTTAAGCGGAGGTGGCGCGGCTGTAGCAGCCGCGGAGGAGCGGGCGCTGCACCTGATTCAAGGCAGGCTTTTCTCCAATGGCGCAAATGGCATCGCCTGCTTATACACTCAGCAAGGGAAGAAAGGAACCAATCAAGATGCCATGGTCGTTTGGGAGGTCAGTTTGTTTGAAAATAGATTATATATACACAATTATATATCTATGTACACATTTTTTTATATGTATTTTGTGATTAATGTTTCATGATAGTGGAGAAATAATAATATGAAAATAGTGGCAACTCCTAAGATAGTGTCCTGAAATTCAAATTAATTTGTAAGATGAAGTAATTTTAGGTTATGATTGGAAAAAAATACTGATAAATTTTTTGTCCATTTGGGTCAGTTTATAACTTGACTTCGAATGTCTTTATTATAGAACTTTTGTACAAGAAGCAATACAAATGCAATATTTTGCGGTGTGTTTGATGGTCATGGTCCTTTTGGTCATATGGTTGCAAGGAAAGTTCGGGATACTCTTCCTCTCTTGCTGCGTGAAGAGTGGGAAGCCAAATCCGATAGAAAACAAATTTCTGCAGGTGAGAAGAGGAACCATGCAGGAATGATTCGTTTTGATGAGTTCGTGGATGATGGTGGATTTGATTCAATTGAAGTTGACGACAATAAGAAACTCCCTGAGATGCATATGCCGCTTAAGAGGTCAATATTGAAGGCTTTCAAGTTAATGGATAAGGAACTGAAGTTGCAGTCAACCATTGATTGTTTCTGTAGTGGTACAACTGCAGTTACTTTGATAATGCAGGTATATTTTGTGTAAAAATTATGTTCCTTTTGATTTCCTTGTACGGTTTCTCGTTTGTTCTACAACATCCAACAACAGAAAAGGTTGCAGTAGAAAAAATAATATAAGACCAGCGACCAATCTCCTCATTTCCTCCTCCTTATCCTAGTCTCTTTTGGCCCCTTTAGCTCAGTAGTGTTAACACATGTTGTGATTACTGAAATATTTCGTGATCTATGAGAATTGCCTACGACGCAGTTATCTATTGATGCTGTACGTTTACTAGTTGGTTTTTTTTATGCTACAGAGGACTTGAACATTCTTAAATGGTCGTACTAAATTAGAAGCATGCTTTTCCAGGATCAGGATCTCATAATTGGAAACATTGGTGACTCAAGAGCAGTATTAGCAACAAGAGATGGAGACAATTCTTTGATGGCTGTGCAGTTGACTGTAGATTTGAAACCCAATCTTCCAAGTATCTTTCTCGAACTTTTCTTCTCTTACTTTCATGCATACAGAGCCAATAACGATATAAAGGATTGAAGCTGTAGAAACTTGATTTTTAAGATAAGTCACATTCTGGCTTCCTGGCATGAAAAGTAATAAGTAAAAGGAAAGGAGAGTTCCGCTTCAGTAGTCACAGCAAAAAAAGGAAAAAAAAATTACTCCTCTTTTCCTTTTGCAGGAGAAGCTGCAAGGATCCAGAAATGTAAAGGAAGGGTTTTCGCATTGCAAGATGAGCCAGAAGTTGCACGTGTGTGGTTGCCCAATAGCAATTCACCTGGTTTGGCGATGGCCCGAGCTTTTGGTGACTTTTGTTTGAAAGATTTTGGTTTAATTTCTATCCCAGATGTTTATTACCACCACATCACTATGGGAGACGAGTTTGTTGTTCTAGCCACTGATGGGGTATTTTTCTTGAGTTTTGTTATTAATTGATAATTGGGTGACAATGGATAATTTTTTACCTGTAGTTTATCCAAAACCTGCTTCTCTCTATGGTTATGTGTTTGGTGTATTGGTATTGGACCCGTTTGAAGGATTGCCACGTGTTATCCCATACGAGTTAGGGAACAGGGAAAACTTACCTTCAGAAATTCTCTCTTCTATTATAGTATATAAAATTCACCTTGGTTTCTTGGTCACTTTTGCTTTTTAGGTCATGATGTCTTTGATTTAAGATGATTCTAGTTTGTATAGCTTCCCCCTAAGCGGGCAGTCTTTTAACTTTTATTTTGACACAGGTATGGGATGTCCTCTCCAATAAGGAAGCCGTGGACATTATCGCCTCGGCTCCTGGTCCAACAGCCGCCAGAGCTCTTGTCGACTGCGCTAATAGAGCTTGGAGGCTCAAGTACCCGACATCAAAGAACGATGACTGTGCCGTTGTATGTCTCTTCCTGCAACAAGTATCCGGGGCGAATGTGTCTAAAGCACAAAATAATATCACTACAGACCTGGAAGTGGAAACGAAGGTCCCTAAAGAAGGGGGCATTGAGGGCTCAAATATTGGTGTTGTAGCGTCTCGTGTTGATCTACCTGTAGATTTAGATGATGTTAAAGAGTCCAGGTCTAATGTGGCTAAAGCAGAAAATATTATCACTACAGACTCAGAAGAGGAAATGAAAGTCCCTAAAGGAGGAGGTACCGAGGGCTCAAATATTGACATTGTAGCTTCTCATGCTGATCTTGTTGTACATTCAGATATTGTAAAAGAGTCAAGCGAGATAGAGTCTGTAATCGAGCCAGTGGTGGAAAAGCTACTAGGAAGGATTCATGATCAGTCAAAGAGGAGCCTAGCCGAGTGCCTTTTGACTGCAGACGATGAATGGTCAGCCCTTGAAGGTGTCACCCGTGTTAATAGCCTACTTAGTCTTCCAAGGTTCTTGTCTTTTGAGAAAGCATCAGTGAGTTGGAGAAAGTGGTTATGACAATGTCGAATAAAAGTGCAATACGTCATTAAGATAAAGCCATTTTTCTCAGGGATTGCCTCCTAAACGGTGATTGGGGCTGGAAAAGTTATGCACTGTCCGGATATGTTTGTTATACTCCTAATAGGGAAATAGAAAGTATACATATTTGTTTTATCTGTAATATTTTCATCCTCTTCGGATTTCGTTGCTATAAACTTTTGACGAATGTGTATTGTGCTCTATCAATTGCATAAAATCTTGGCGTGGTCATCTCAGAATATTTATTTTAAGTAAATTGCTGGGTCATTTGATGTATTAAAGACAATTTGGAGATTTTGTAATACAAGTGCACCACTGACTAAATAGTTTGGAATATAGTTTCAGATTCCAGTCAATTGTTGTGCTGCACTTAGAAACAGCATGCCAAATGTAAGTATGATTTCCAAAAAATATCCAAAAAATAGCATTGATAAACTCGATTCGCTCCATCCTCTTATAAAATGACAAGTTCATTATATTCATTATCAATGCACTGCAAGGATAATATGTGTTTGACTTTTTCCTATTTTTATTTTCTCCTCAATGTACAATAGGATTGTGATTGTCCCACATGACACCAAAAACCATACACCATGTCAAGAGTCCAGTACGAGCTCAATAATTTTAAAGTCAAACTTTACATAAAAATGATTCGTATTAGTTGAACTTCATTTTTCTTGAGGCTGAAACTAATCGGTAAGCAGAAATAGTGAATTCACTCGAGTAGCAGGAAAGGGATATCCAAATTTCAAATCAAGTGTCGGGTTCAGCCCAACAAGAGACTCGAGCTACCTGGCTTAGGTCTTCTGTCAGCAGGATCACAAGATTATATCACAGCGGGAACTCTTTCTGGAGAAAATCAAGATTCTTTGAGTCACAAGCTTCCACCATATCATTCCGGGAAGCACAGCTAAAAAACAAAGAGCAGAAATTAGTGGAGATCAATTAGCATGGACATGATAAAACATCACTGTTATTTGAAAGAGTACCTCAAAGAGATTCTCAAATACTGCCAAGCATTATCTGCCTTTGGATTCATAGAGAGTGCCCGGACATAGTAACGTATAGAGTCCTCGTACATACCCTGAGTGCAGCAGAATGTGTAAACATTCTCAATTAATCCCACACCACAGAAAATAAGTTGTACTTTTCATGCAGCAGGAAGTATTATAATCGACTAGGTTTTATGAGCAAAAGATGCAAGGTTCAAGAAAGTTACTAAGGTCACAGCTTATGAAGCCTATGTTTGTCCCAATTTATTTTTTTCATTCTCATTCTTCTACTCATTTTCAATCCTACATTCTTCAATAAAATAATATTTTCCATCACATCAATAACTTTTCCTTCTTTTTCAACTACATATTTCTCATCACATCACATCAAAAGAATGCATTTTCTCATTTTAATGTGCACCAAACACACTTGAAGTTTATAAGCGTTATGAATGAAAGAGAAATTTTGGAAGCCAAATCGAAGATTATAAACATTACTTAGCACTAAGGGTATGCAAAGATCAAATTAACACAAGCACGTAGAAAGAAAGAGGACATAAAGTTCACAAATGTGTGAACACAACTGAAGTGAGGATTCACCATAGTTCTGAAAGGATGGGTAACCAATTCAGGTCAATTTTGTCACCCAGGCGTGCAAGATACGCAGCGAAGAAAGGAAAAATCAAATAACATACTGTGAATTGCAGGATCAAGTTTTGCATTGTAGACTACTATGATGACGAAGGGGAAAAAGTGGGACCATAATTTGCAAAGTACTAAGTAGAACGCCTCTACAGCAAGCATATATACAGCCTAATTGACTGCAAGTTGAATTATATCTGACCCTCTTCATCATGAATCCAACTTCCTATATTTTGTAAAGTGAACCATCAACATTTATGTGTTACTGTTTTTTGTATTCTCAATATGTGTATCCTTTTGTTTCTTCTGCTAATGCTGCCAGATATTTACACTTCTTAGTTATATGTCCTTATAAATATGCCAGCATATAAGCACATAAATTGTTGCAATTTATGCACTATGCTTTAATTAAATAAATGTCAAACATTGTTTTTTACCTGGTTAGCATAGCTTATTCCCATGTTTGCCCATGCACGTACGTAATTAGGCTTTAAATCAAGAGCCTGAGAAGCAAGTAATAAACTATGAAGTGGAAGTGCAATATATCATGAAGAGAAATCAGATACAATCGAATAGAATCCAACTCGGATGATCATGCATTGCAAAATCAATAAAAAAAATTACTAGAAACATCACTCGAAACGTTAACAGTCAATAGAATCTCACTTTTTTCCCAGGAAATGAATTCTTTGTGCCCTTTCACATTGCGAAGGAGTCCACATTATCTGAGTTGAGTAAAAATTAACATTTCCATTTTTGAAGGATTTTCCATTACTGGTGTTATGCATAATTCATCTACATAAACTTGGTTGGATTCAATGTGGGGAACTAGCAAATGAGTTTAGGTGTCATCATTTATAGTTTTTCATCAGCGGGCTACCTATTTATCTACAAATAGCACAAGTTAGCGAGTGTTTCTGATGCATTTTGGCATGAATACATCCTGCCTGATCCAACGCAGTGACCCAATGTAAAGGGAAACAAAGGCAGAAGTGACGAGCATTTCACCTGTTGATAGGCCAAAATTGCATCAGCACTCTGAACACTATTAGCTTGGGTTGCACCAAGCTTATTCCAGAGTGAATAATCTTGTGGTTTGAGTTTTAAAGCTGCCTGGAAAGCCTCAATAGCTCTGTCATATTCTCTGGATAAGTTGTATAGGACTCCAAGTACTATGTGTACGTCAGCATCATCAGGTGATATTTTGGCTGCATCATTAAACAATCTAGCAACCTGCACGCCTCAAACCAAGCTGGGAATGAGCGATCAGTATTTCTAGTAGTTCAGCAAAGGAAAATAAATAAATATAATGCCAGTTAGTAAACAAACGATGATCATCGAAACAGATCCCAGATGTTAGCAGTTCATGGCAAGCTTTATCATTGTAATAGCAATCAATTAGATAATTTAGATTAGACCATAAACATAAATGACGTGATCAATCTACACAGATGGATGCCTGTGTTTGCACAAAAGAGTAGTCGGAAGGACCCATACATCAGCATAATAGAGATTATCAGGCTGATCTGCAGATGTGATGGTCCCGTACTTCGGGTGATGGCGTAGCCAACTGTACAGGTACTTCAATGCAGCAGCTTGTTCCAACTCTGAGAATTTTACAAACACCAACAAACCAGTCAGCTTTCAATGATATTAAATAGACCATATACAATGGCAAAAAATAATTACTTCTGTGAGATCCAAAATAAACAGGAAAATCCATTATGTATAATATCTACACGCATGAAAAAGCTAGATACATAAATATGTGTGAGTACACACACTCATATAACCTATGATTACAGGCCTAAAGCTAGTCCAAAAATTAGGTGAACCATAGCAGATTTTCTTCTTCCGTGAACTGATGGAGTAACTACTAACCATTTGTATGACTCACGCCAAGAGCGAGAAGTACTTCCAAGTTTGTCGGATCAACCTCCTGTGCACGTATCATGGCTGCAATAGCCTGTGACATAACAGATTTCAATAAGAAATAGGGATTCTTACCATGCCCCCAAGTCTAAAATAGAATGACAATTCTCAGTGCACCATGAATGTAAATAAAAACTGGAGTTTCAATGGAACTACAATACCAGGAAGAGTTTCATCTGAAATTATTATAAGAACAATATCTGTAATTATTACACCTTGAACATGCAAGCAATAAAACGTCAAATATAAAAAGAAGCATTATTGTAATCCAACAAAAACCAAGAAGAAGAAATAAATAGATTATAAGTGAATTTGGTTGGCAAAAAACTCAAGGAACAAGAAAAAACAATTTTAACCTGTTGATCATCGTCATTCTCAGCATGTGCTATGCCAAGTAACCTCCAGCCCTCAGCGTTGTCAGGGTTCTTCAGAACCTCGGCCTCCAAAGCCAGTACTGCTTCACTTAAGAGCCCCTTGAGAAACAATTCTTGCCCTTCTTTCAGAGGATTAGGATGGCCAACATAAGGATTCATATCAGAGAATACATATACACCACTCGAGGACTCTGATTTCTGCTTCAGTGCTACTTGCTCATTCAGGTACCTATTATGAAAACCAAAATTACAACATGCAATCACATAAAAGGTATATGAGGCTATATACTATATATTAGATCAGATATTAACCACATGACATCATGCCAAGAACACCAATAATGAGAAGTATTCAATATTCTCAAACTTTCTTATGAGTAATATAGAAGCATAAATGTCAATCAATATATATATATATATATATGACTAAAATTTATGTATAAGCTAAACAGGTATTTAGAAAGAAAAGAAACAAGAGCCTGGTACCTAAGAGTCAACTTACGATAAGCATTAAGTTCATATTTACAAGGATATTAGAGCAAAAGATAAAAGCATTAGCAAACTTCAAGCTTCTGACTAGAACTGGCAAATGGGTGGGTCAGGGGCCATGGATACTAACAGGTGGTCGGTTAAAAGACCAACTTTTATCATTTATTAATAGGCATTTCAGTCTAGTGAAACTGGGTCATATGCACCCATCAACATCAAACAGTTTTCCGTCGTGACAATTTGATGAATTCAGAACCACTTTATAGGAAATTTCGATAGACTTCATATCTCCCTTTCCATTCTCTCTTCATATCTATTTTAAGCTCCTACATCCACTCAGATGGGCCTACCTGTACACATGAAAGTATATTCAGCTGGTATTGTACACTACATGATATCTTTGTAAGTCACAGATCCTATGGTAGTCTCATTGGACCATTTTATGTTATATTGTCTCAAATGTTTGGATATAATTTTTACATATCTGCCTACTTGGAAAGGTAATTTCTTACAAATATACCAAATTGAATGAACCCACAGTATCTGAGCAGATTATGTTCTTACGTAGGCATGCAACTTCAAGTTCGAAATCCAATGCAACTTAAATGTATGACTAAACAGAATGCAAACTTCTATCAACAAGAGGCTTGATAGATGATAAATGCATATGTGGGTCCACTCAAAAACCCGCTGATTTTGTGGGTGTTTGATGGATGACCCAGCGCAATTTGCAAAGTACAATTTGTCCACTGAAACTCAATGTGGAGAGGGTCTGGGTTGGTTCATGGGCCTGGGATTGATTTGCCAGCTCTAGTTTCAACAGACAAAGAAACAACAGTAACCAAAAGTGTACGTTAGAACAGGAAAGCAGATCTGAAAATATATTTTTTTCAAAAAATATAATGTTCTGAAAATGTTGCTTGTGAAGACAGACAAAAAGCAATTGTTAATTACACATTCACGCACGTTTTCAAAATATAAAAGAAATCTGCTCATTTATACTGCAAATATGTTCATGATTTTTTGATCTCTTCTTCAGCTTCTATAACGTAACATGAGAGTAGAATAAAGGTTCGTTTTCCTTACAAAAAATTACTGAACTTACTCATCATATGCATTTGCCCAGTTATCACCTGAAGTGTCACCCAATACTCCTCCTGCAACCTGATGCTCAAATTCTTCTGCCCAGTCATTGACATGTAACTTTGAAAATTCATTGACCCACTCACCATCTACTGATCCATGTAGCTCGCGTTCAGCTGCAAACTCATTTGCCCATCCATGAGGTCCATCGGAATGCTGAAAACAAAGTGTTTGGTGAATAGGAGACATGTAAATTTGCCTAGAGCATAACTTCTTCAATCACCAGGCATAAACTCTAGAGCAAACATAAGGTCTAAAGTAATAAAACCAACAGAAAATCATTTTACCAACTCACTAAAGAGATAAGACTTCCACAGTACACAATAAGTTGGATGACAATGACAGTAAGGTAGCTAGAAAAGACTTTCATTTGATAGAGCATCCTACAAATCCTGAAAATAGGAGAGTGTTTGTTCGGGAGAAATTATAAGCTGCAGAAATTCTAAGTTGATAGAGATGAGTGGTAGTTGTGGGTCCTACATGTTAAAATTAAAGTTTGACTTTGACCTTTAAATTATAATGAAGTTAAAATTTAAACCAAACAAGCACTATATAATGCAACAGACAAGCACTAGGTCTTGACTTGAGCTCTTAAACAAGTCTGTACTTGCCTGCTCATTCACAAACTGGTCAGCCCATGTTTGACCTCCATTATACTGTTGCTGATATTCTGCTGCCCAATCTCCAGGTGCAGAGAATGTGCCTTGCTTTATTTGATTATCCTCAATAGTAATTTCGCCACGACTCATTTTTGATACAAACTGGCGGAACTTCGAATTCTACATGACAGATAAATGAGACAGAAAAGTTATTACATGGCAATACAAAAGTAGTATACAAATTCCATAAAGCTAGCATACTTATTGCATACTGATGGATTCTCCACTCAAGATCATCTTGTCATCATATATTAAGAATGATGAGAAAATAAAAAAAAACCCAAAATCTCAAGATGGGCAATTACCTGGAATTTTGGGTCATTGTTTTGAGCGAGCACGTGTGCTAGCTTATGTGTGTGCTCCATGGCGGCGGCTAAGCCAGAAATATTTGCACCTCTCATTTGATCTATCGATGCAAGTTGGGATTGCTCCTGTGATAGTTGGAGGAACATTGTAATGTCAAAGTACTGAGTAAGGAAAGCTTAGCATGTAACTTTCTGTTTTAAGGACTATAAACTATCAATGTGATGGAAAGAATCTTTTTGTCTGGATCAGCAAATTCACACATTAAGCTCCTATTTTCTAATGGCGTTACAACTAACCCTTTCTTCTTGCAACGAGGTTTAGAACAGAAATTTTTACGGACAGAATTGAAAATGTCAGCTGAAGAACCTATAGCTTATGTGGTAAAGAAAATTCATTTGTAAATTGAACTGCAAGAAAAATTAGTAATTTGTTATTCTTTCTACAGAGAACATTAAACTCTAGAAAATTGACCTTAGAAATTAATTAACTAAATTATGCACACAGCCTATCAGCCTGTCAGCTGCAACAAATAATTTTAGCTCTGTGAAATGTCAAACTGAGAGACACTTCTTACATGCTCAAATTCAGTAGCCCAACCATTAGCACCATGTTGTCGTTCAAATGACTGAATCCACGCATTAGGATCATTGTGTTCTATTTGGCGCTGCGAAAATTCAGCGACCCACCCATCTGTTGCATAAGGCCCAGGTTTCATACCTTGAGACTCGTTCCAATACTCCTCCAGCTCTGGAAATCTCCCAGGCATGGAGCCTCTGGAATTTACATCATTATCAATTTCTAAAGAGGAAAGCAGTGCATTAACCTGCAAAGAAAACAAAGTCCAAATTACAAGCAACAGAAAAAGGAATGATCAAGCACATTCCTGTGGGCAAATTGTTACATTTTGATTAACATGCAGTCATTACATGCTTGGTTAACAACTTTGGATCACACGAAAACCTAACTCTAAGGATTTCTCCCCGTACAAGATCCTACTTTGGATCTTCTTCTGTGCTGATTTCACAGACCTCAGGATTAGGATATACAAGAACACAAATCTTAAGGTATTAAAATGGATTTCTTGCGGTTGCAGGGTCTGGAAACAGGATTGCATCTTAAGAAAGTTTATGTACGCTGATTCCATAGACTTCTTGATTCTTCTAGAATAGGTGAAATGGATGGGAGGCCTATCGTTCTGATGCTATGAAACAGTTGAAATACCCTTTTTATATTCTTGATGACATTTTCTACAATATTTACTTTGAAAGAACATAATATAATCAATTTTGATCAGAAAGTAATTTATATTTACTGGGCTGCCAATAATAATCCATAGTATCGATTCAAGTGGTCTGTCATTGCCTGGCATGTAAAACGAATAAATTGTGGAGAAAGCTTCAACCTGATTCCCATATAATCCAATTCACAGTATAACGCTTTCGATGAGGAAAGATTAAAAAGGCTTGCAATTGAAAAACATGATAATGCCAAAACACAAACAGAAAGCAACAGGGAGAAGAGAAGAAGCATAGACTTCATAAATTAATGTACAACTCCCAACTGTTAATGATATCAACAGAACCTGTGTGTTGATAAAATCTTCAGTCTTATCTGCAAAAAAGTGCCTAGCCATTATACTGCTACGATCACGTATGCATTGCTTATCACCTTCAGACAATCCTAACATTGGAAGTGAAGTAGGACGGAAAGGCATGCCACCATGGCTGCTGTGAACAAATGAGTGCAAGAAACTTGACAAAACTCTTTGAGGCGGGCCTGCAAAGGACAAAATGGAGAAATTATTAGAAAATCATATGACACTATTTTCTTCTGGAGGGTTGGTATCAACCAATCATCAAGTTCATTTAGGTTTAAGAACAATACCATCTTGCTTGAAATATTTGTTAGCAGAAATGACTGGCATTCAAAACTTCTACTTTCAAGCTATTTCAAAATATAATCTATTCTGCACGAGCTTTTCAAACCGATAATGGGGACATAATAGCACTTATCAACTGCAGGCACATTTGTCAAGATCAAATAGAATGTGGAATAAGGGAATAATTTTGTACTGCATTTATTCACTAACTGAACTAAAATTTTGGTAATAATTGGAAACTTATTTCTATTGCATCATAAAAATGACCTCCTCTCAATCCCTATAACCTAACAAATATAAAAACTACTAATGTGAAGGAAATTATAATAATGGAATTGGAGATATCTTTTGGAAAATGTCGAATTTATCAACTTTTACCAACAACAATAATGACCGCCTTCAATTAATAGAAAAGAGATTTCAAGATTACCATCAAAATCATGTTGAAGCCGGCCGTGCTCTAAAGGTACATTGGTTATACTACCCCTACCCAGAGAATGATGAATGTGAGGCCTTCGTATCTCGTCCCAAGCATCTGCAAACCTGTTCTGATCGTCAGAGCGGAAACCTTGAAGGAATTCTGAGCCCTATGAGAATGAAGTATGAAGAGAATGATGTTACTTTTCCACAATCAGACATCCAGAGATAGATAGACAGAGATCTACCTGGGCATGAGGCCGCAGTGGATGTTCGAGCTCTGAACCTGGAAGGGCAGCAAAGGGTTCTTCAGTCCTGGCAAGAAAATTGCCATCAGTGGTCGTAGTTGTGTCTGTAGGAATTTCTCGCAGCCTGTCCTGCTTAGAGACAAATCAAGTAATCAACATTGATTATTATGTCAAATGCAATAGCATACTTTCTGTTGTACACTCAATGAGCTAAATGTATGCTTCATGATAATAATTTCCCTTGGAAGGTCGTGTCTTTTTCAGAGTGCTCCTGCTCACAGCAAATGCATCCAGCATCAAAGGAGAATATGCAGAAAGAATTCTTAAAAGTGACTTTCATGTTCCTAGAATGGCTCGATCTTATAATTGAGCATATGACATCTTGCTCCTTAAGGAACAGACATGTGCATTAAAGCTCAGAGAATTATGTTTGTGAGTTCATAAAGCTTTCAAACCCTTTTCATTTAACCTTTTGGGATTTTTGGATCTTGTAAATTTTTATCCTCGCTTAAGTGGAGAAGAATGTTTCTCTACAATTTAGCATACTTTGAGATGCTTTGGTAAATATTTTACCTAGAACAAACAATTGATGAATTGATAGCTTCTTCAAAGTGTTTAAACAGATAGAGACTGAAAGTCAATACACACTCGAAAGGCCTTAGTGAAAGCTCCTTTACTTAAACAAAATGTCAGGAGGTTGCCCCTCATTGGATTGGTATATCTTTCTATCTTCTGATGTTTACCTAAAGATCTAGTCAAACTTTTAATCTACATGGCAATAAATATATATCATGAACCCACGCGACATTCCTTCTGATTAGTAGAAAGAAATGTCCACTTGTCAAAAGATTTAATAGACCCTTGCCTTCACGCAAAAGAAATCATTGGCGAAATTTTTTCAGAAATGGGTATCACAATAAGATCAGAGTTCATATAGTTTGTCAATATATACTATCAAAAGGCAATACTTGCAATCTTCGCTGATAAATAGAAAGTTGGAGCTGGAATGGAAGAACGTGAATTTTATGAAACATGTGTGATCAACTGATCATTAGTCATTAGAAATAGAAACCTATATTAACCAGGCTCCGCAATGATTTTATTCATTTTTCCATAGCATCATTGGAATCAAATTACTGAATGACTAGGCAGTTCAATGGGTAAAAGTTACAGGTAAAAAATTAAAATTAACAAGCTAAGAACACAATCAAATGGAAAATTACCACTAAACGAGGTAATATTGCTATGGTCAGTCCAACAGAATTATAGTTTCACTGAGTTTTTTATTTTATTTTTTCTCGGAGCTGAAAATATTTCAACGTACAGTAATTTCTACTCCTACCATACAAAATAACATGAACTACAACCACTCTTTAAGAGTATTCCCCAAATCAAAATGATATAAAGAATCCAAGCAGGCTCAAAACCTTAGGTCAGTAGGAATTTAGGCAAAATCAAATTCACGAATAAAATCAAGAAATAACCCGAGTTTTTGAGGACGAGCCGATGAGGGCGTTGGTTAGAGCTCCAAGAGGATTGGAGGGGCCTGAGGGACCAGGCACAGCACAGGCGGCGCCACCAGTCACCAACTCCCGCATCGCCATCTTTATCAAAATTCACCACCGACCTCTTTTCTTATCAACACCGTCCGCTTGTTAGTACTATCAATTCCAGGGAAAAAAAATGAGTTGACGTTCACATACGGGTGTATGTATAGAATCGAGGAGTAGGACAATACGGTGTGGGGACGGGATAGGGGAGGCAGGGGCTTTATGGGTAATAGTCACCATAGATATGCTCAATTGAGTGTCTTTTTCAGGTGACATTTTGTTTGGATTAATGTTATTCACTGGAGTTATAAATACAGTCTGAATGACGTTAATGTGACATTAAATAATATATAAAATTAAATTAATATATTTATGAAGCATGATTGGCAAGTTGTGATTGAATGGAAAAATTGATTTTATTTTAAACGATTTAATGATAAATTATCATATGGCCAAAAATTATGCCAACCACTATAACTACGTAGCATGATTGTATTTCGAATCGTGCTGCTCTACCAGATCGGTACAAGATCTGGTAGAGCCAATGAGTCAGGGGGGTGGGTGTTAAAACATTGGGAGGTTGGGGTTTTTTTTATTAGGTGGGTCCCGAGGACTTTGCCAGGCCGGTGCCAGGCCTGACAAAGCAGTTTAATCCTTATTTCTATACCATGCGTAGCTGACGTTGAACCTACTCTCAAATTTGTAAGGAAAATTACATAAGTTATCCTTGATTTAGTCAGTATTTTTGGCCCCCATTTTTACAATAACTTATTTTCAATTACACATTCTCCTATAAAATAATTTTACGCGTAAATAAAAAAAAATTCTTCGTTTTTAACCGCACATTCTTCAAAAAATTACTATTTTAAAATATATTTTCTTATCAAAATGGGGGCTCAAATAGGTGCTAAATATCTCAATCCCCATCTCGCCTCCAAAAATCTCTAACATATTGACAGTCTCGAAGGTGTTACCCGTGTAAAGAGTCTACTTAGTCTTTCGAGGTTCTTGTCTTTAAGAAAGGATCGATGAGTTGGAGAAAGTGATTATGACGATGTCGACTAAAGTGCAATGTGTCATTTGTTGTTGTAAGATAAAGCTATTTTTCTCAAGGATCGCCTCCTAGACGAATATGATAACAGTAAAATGTACATTGCAGTGATTGGAGCTAGAAAAGTTATATATGTACTGTTAGAATATGTTTGTTATACTCGTAGTAGGGAAATAGAAAGTATACATTATTATTTTATATGTAATATTTTCATCCTCTTGGGATTTTGTAGCCACTCAACTCTCGATGAATGTATAATGTGCTCTATCAATGGCTTAATATGTAGCTTGAGGTCCTTTCAATGCTTTCTTTTCAAAAACACTAGTGGGCACGTGCTTTGCACGTGTAGCGGGTGGTGCAGCTTAGGTAATAATGTTGACATTTGGTTATGTGGTATTTCAATGAACAATAAAACCTGTTTGAAGGAAAAGTTCTTACATGCCATGACATTAGTGATAGTAATATAAAGCAAAAAACAAAATATCTTACATGCCATACTTGGATACATGTGTTTTAACATGTCTATATGTACAATGAACAAAATTTAGTATGACAAATAGTGCTATTCAGAGTTAGGCAGTGGACTCTGGCTATAAGGTCGCAAAAGAGATTCAAAATATATAATGTTAAGTTGTGAATTGCTATTCTTGCTTTTGTTTTTTGGGTGGACATTTGTCAGGTTCCTGTATAAATGATGTCTGGATTGTTGAGTTGCTTGTTGGTGTAGTGTTTGCATTTGTAAGTAAAGATGTCTGTGACGTGATTTGTTGTATCATGTTGGTAGCTGGATGGTATTGATGTTGAAGTTGCGAGTCAAGGATAAAGATGACTTCATATGGGGCCTTGTTGGTCGTCATTTCTACATTTACAGTCTTTATGTATAAGATGTGCTCCTGTGTAGTAGCTGTCTGAATTGTAGAGTTGTTTTCCATATGTTCCTATGGGAATGTTTATGAAAAGCAGTTAACAATACATTTAAGGGGGAAAATAAGGAGGTATGTATAAAAATTTAATTTTTGGATTTGTACTTGAGCAGTTTGGTCCATTAGTTCCTTTGCTGGGCATTTCAAGAATGTTTCGGCTGGATTTCCAATAATTGATGCTGTGATTGAGCATGTGGGATCTTGTAATTCAGCGGTTGCTCTTGCTTTGTTGAAATAGAAGTGGAATTATTATTAGTGTTGGATGGTTTATGATTATTAGATAATATGTATTGCATATATTCATATAGATGATGTGGCTATAACATGATTATAATGATACCTTGGAGTTGGTGTAGCATAATTGTGCTTGCAAAATCTACAGAAATATGTTTCATTAATTGCAATTGTCACATGATAGATACTGTAGTGGTTGTTTTAATGGAACTAATGTCACATTTGCTTTTGTCTAGAAGTGTTTTTGCTGCAATGTGTAAAATAGTACGCAAAAAATTGTGTTAGTGGTAGGTGTGAAATGCTATGTAAGTGAGAAAGAGTAGTAATTTAGTGTACCATATGTTGGAGTTGTTGTACTTGTTTGATGTTGACTAACTTTTGTTTCAGTGGACAACAAATTGTGGCGGATGTGGGGAAGATATAAGCTTTTGTTGCCACAATTTCATTCACCGTGGTTATGTTGTTTTCCAGCCTATTATGCATGTAAGAATTCAATTGTTAAAAAGAATAAGGAAATGAAGAATAATAGTGACGATAGATGTATGTATGTAAGTTAATTCAGTAAGTGAAAAAGTATACCAATTCTGAATTTGAAGGACTTGCTCAAATAGGGGATTAATGAGTATGGATGAGTTCATTTTTGTAGAGATTGATGTACCTACATAGTCAATGAATTTAGTTTTCGTGTATGAGGTTTAAATTGGCATGTGTTGGTGTGATTGTGTAGGAGGATGAGAGAGTTTACCGTTGAAAGAAATTACTTTTAGTCTGCTGCCCACAAGAACTGGCTTTTTTGTGATGGTGTTGCAAATGGTTTGACATTCATCCGTGACGAAATTGTCCCACATCTAAAGTATTCGTGTTTCTAACCTGTAAAGTTTTTAGTTTTATTTAATATCTAACTCACAGAGTTATTTTAGTATAGGCAGTAGTAAGAGTCTAACCTTTCATTCATGAGAATGACGTCTTGTACTGTTGATTGGTTGTCACGAATTTAAATCACTCTTTTAGGAAAGATGTCAATTGCTATTCCAATGATGCCTACAGGTAATAATTTGTGTTTGTAATTAGTATAAGTTATAGTTTATGTTTAAAATAGAAGTAATGAAGTGTAGGATGCTAAATAGGACTGCAAGTACTTACTAATTTCTGCATTTGTGTCCATGTATGGCTGAAGATTTTGGAATGATATGAAGGTGTAAGCTGA
>CAIGRS010308234.1:0-16800 GCA_903798395.1 Fraxinus floribunda
GAGAAGAAATCACCATTTATTCATCATACCCTGTAGATCATTCAGGTTGGGATAGCACTCTCACAGTTTTAATAGGTTAGGGGCATGGGCGCCATAAATAGAAGGTAGGAGATATGTATATCACACTTGCTAAAGGTTGAGGACCCCTTGGAGAAATTTACCCTAAAGTGCACCAAACAGGAATCCAACAACCTTTCTTACGACACCTTTATTTCTCTCTCCTCTCAGCGATTCGATAACAAGCTCTGATCATGGCGAGCCTGTGGCGAGCGGCGATGGGCTCGGCCCAATCCAGCGAAAACTACGACGGAGTGGAGTTTTGGGTCAACCCGGAACGGTGCGGTTGGCTGATGAAGCAAGGCGAGTACATCAAGACGTGGCGGCGCCGCTGGTTCGTGTTGAAACAAGGGAAGCTCTTCTGGTTTAAGGAATCCGACGTCAATCGCGGTTCCAAGCCACGTGGAGTGATCCCGGTGGCCAATTGCCTCACAGTCAAAGGCGCTGAGGATGTACTGAATCGGCAATTTGCTTTTGAATTGTCCACTAGGTCAGAGACCATGTACTTCATAGCGGATTCGGAGAAGGAAAAGGAGGATTGGATTAATTCAATTGGGCGTTCTATTGTGCAGCACTCCAGATCAGTCACTGATAATGAGATTCTGGATTATGATAGCCGGAAATAATGAGGTATAATTTGATTAAATACGTCAATTTTCCTCTTTTTTTTCTATTAATTTGTAGTCGGTTGGAGGGATCTCTGAACTTAAAAGTCTTTATGGAGGAATTGGGTGTGCTGTGTATATTATGCCTTTTTATTTTCTGTTTCTTTTCCTTCTCTTTTTTGGCTCGAAAGTGTAAGATCTACTATTTTCGATGTTAATTGGAATCTATGAATTCTGTAAATTTGTATTCTGTAGTTAAATTATGTTGCGAGAGTAGTAGTTTACTTTTAAGAGTGGTTGAGAATGAGTTACAATGCTAAAATTATTTGAAGTTATGCTGATATACTGATTGGCTTTTAGTTTATTAAAACTAGTTGAACTATGATGGTTGGACTCTCTGCTGCTCATGAGTAGATTGATTTGATGAATAAGCCTGGGCCCGTTAGAAAAACACAATTGCTGCAACCCATATAAAGGTTAGCTCCGGCTCCTCTTTAAGAAAATCCTACGCAAATTGGCTTGCTCCATTGAAAATCGTCTTATAGTAGAAGGAAGAGGAAAAAGATTTGGTGTGTGCCTGTGTGCATGCTATTTGAATTCTATTCAACATGGTTAGATTTGTCAGTTGATTCACTAGTTCAAGAGATATTATGCTTTCCTACCCCTACAACTTATTATTCTAAAATGACGGTGTGAATCTACTTTACTTTAGATGTACATATCGTCTTATAACATAGAGCTGAAAGTCGATTAATGGATTCATTGTAGCTATTGCTTTGAATACACAAAAAATGTCTTTGGCATTGTCAATTAAGATGTAGTTGTAACCTGTAAGATGACTGGAGATCGGATCCTATATTAACCTTTCACCATTCAGTTTGTGATAAACAAAGTTGATGTAGTAGCTCATTTTGAAACACGATTATTTCAATCCGTGTTTGCTTATTGAGCTGTTCAAGATAATACTATGAAACAAGAATATTGGTCTATGATAAGAATTTTCTATTGATTTTTCACATTCCAGTGGTATGTATATGTCTGGACAAGAGTTCTCTTTTTGTAGAATTTTGTTCCATCGAAAGGTTAGGACTGCATTATGTTAGGCTGCTTCCTATTGCATGAACGAGCATTTTTTTATCCATGATGATGAATAAGGTGCATAAGGATAATGGAGTCGTAGAACAATTGTCAACAAACATGCCCTTAGTTTTATAAATTATTAAGGTTCAGTACAAATCCCTTTCTCACTAGGATCTCAGGGAGAAGTTATTGATCCTAGATGAAAGAACTGATCTAGTAGGTAGAACAAATCCATATTTGATTAAAAATTTGTAGTATGAACTCCCATGAAATTTTCTTTAATGACTATTTGGTTTTTTCAGTTGCTTTCTATATTCTGATATATCTAGCAATAAACTGAACGGAGTGGTAGAAAGGAATTTTTATAGCTGACCCTAAATTTATTAAGAATAAGGCTTGTATTCTGTTGTGGTAAAGCATCCTTTTCCCCGACATCTCATCGACTTTGGTGAGAGTATCACTTGTGCAGAGACTTATATGTGCATTTCTAATTGTCAGTTTTGACCAACATCCTTATCCAAGGATGCACAGAGATAAATTTTTAGGTTTTCAATGTGTTTCAGACTACAGAAATAATTGAATATTGAATGTACAAAATGGACCGTTAACTCAATTGAATAGTTAACGGAAAGAAACTGTTTGGTTATGCTAGCGGTATACAGGCATGGCGTCCCTCCACTTCTGTTCGACATAGATGCATTTATGTAGTTGTGAGATCAGAACACTCTACAGGTAAAATTTTATATTATTGACATCATAAGAAAGTTCTCGACTTTTAAAGTACTATATCTCTTGATCTGAACTGATTTCTGCAGTGGATTAGCCACCAGAAATATCTGTATGTTATCAGTTCCTTCATACTGGGGGATGTTGTAATCCTCCCTGGCGGTGTCATGAGGATCTCAGTGTCGTGTCAATCCATTTAGCGATGATTAGGTTTGCTTAAGCAAAGCTTTCTTAAGAGCGAGTAAAGACTTACTTCTAAGAGAGTGCCCTGTTTGGTTCAACTTAAAAAGTAAAATAAAATTTAAGTCAGAATAACAAATAACTATAACCACACATTTTATAGGATTACAACTTTTCAACAACGTATTCCACAAACTTCTGTCAAATTTATTGAAGTTTTGATTTTTATGTAAACCAAAAAAGAGTGATATCTTTCATTCTCTCTCTCTCTCTCTCTCTCTCTCTCTCTCTCTCTCTCTATTTTGAGAACTGTAAATAACATTATTTTGTTCATACTGAATATTCCATTACATTCCTATATACCCAAAACAAGGGAGTTACATATGTGTGAGGCCCATTTTTTTTATTAGGAATACATTTTGAAATAGTAGATTATGAAGAATGTGTTGTTAAAAAAATTTGAATTTACGTGTAATATTATTTTATTGAAAAATGTGTGATTGAAAAGAAGATAAAGAAAATGTATTTTGAAAATAATGAAAAAAAAAGTTATCCTCAACTGAGATTTTGATAAATTTTAAAAATCATTCTAAATTTAAGCGTCAGATTTTAATGAATTTTATTAAAATTTAGGTATCTCTAATTGAGATTTTAATGAAATTCAATGAAATCATTTAAAATTTAGATATCCTCAACTACTGGTGAATTTTAATGTCAATGCAATGCGGCTCATTCAATTTTTTGTGTAGAGTTGTATTCGATACTCATCTTCAATTTTGTCTAATCAAATAAACTTTGAGTCGTTCGCAAATCTGTTCACTCATATTCAATTTGGTACAATTTTATCATCCAATTTCGATTTGTTTACTAATATTAATTATTACCCAGCTAGTGTAACTTCACATCATACAATAATAATAACATCATCATCCATCTTGAAAAATACTTTTTAAAAAATTGTATAAACTAAGCCCATGTTTGGTACCATTATCCCAAAAAATTATTCATCTATATCTTATTTTCAATTACACAATCTTCCATAATATAATATGACACGTAAATCAAAAAAAATTCTTCCTTTTTCAATCACATATTTTTCAAAAAAAAAAAATCATTAATTATAATTTGAAATAATGTGGGCCAAATCCGCTTAGCATGTTAACTATCCATTGATTTTAATGTCCATGTCGGCGTACCTAATGCAAAGTGACGATAGTAGACTAAGTGGCTAGATTTGTAAGTACACTGAACTTGGGTTCGTTGATCGTACCAAATTGAAGATGATTACAAAATGTACAACTTCGCTCAAAGTCGAGTGACCTACAATGCATGTAACACATCTTTATCCACTTATAAAACAGGGTGGTTGAATATTTATGATAAAGTAAATTAGCAACACCATTTTCTTTGTTGCACCTCTTTCTAATTGCACAAGTCTTCAATCTTTACTTAATGTTTCACTTATGATTTTATTGTCGAATTCTTATTTTCAATATTCGGGCATTATAAGCTTAAGCAAGCCCGGGCAAGGCTTATGCCCAAGGCTTATGCGTAAAAAAACGTTTTCTTATTTTAAAATTTTAATCATTTTAAAAATCATTTAATAATTAAAATAATATATATCAAACTAATGTATTTACTTAATAATTCTAACTATTAGTCAATTATACAATTTTCAAGTTTTCAAAATGCATAAATTAAAATATTTTTTAGAGTTTCAATTATCAACTAAATAAGTCCAACTTAATAGATTGAGTAATTAGCACATAACGTCCCAATTTTTCACTATTATTGTAGAAAACGTCTCTACCTTTTATTTTTTTGACATTTTCACCATTTATTTCCACATTTCATTACCCAAAATGCCCGTCTTCCGTTTTCTCATTTAAAAATTGTCAAATGATAAATATACCATTCTCTTTAAATAATAATAAAAAAAACTATTTGCAACCGTAGTCCCAATCAAAAAAAAAAGTGTGAATGAGCCTCTAATAAATTATTAAAAGGGTAATTAACACATAATGTCCATACATTTCACTATTATTGCGGAAAATGTTCATACCTATCAATTCTCTTTGACATTTTCACCATTAATTATACATTTAATTGCACAAACCATCATGTATATTCATTTTCATCCAATTTCTCAATAAATAGTTGCAAAATGACGAATATACACTCTCATTTAAATAAAAAAAAGTTAAAAGAATTAATTACAATCACAATCCCAATTTTTTTAAAAAGTTCAAACGAGTCTTAAATAAATTATCAAAAAAAATTATAAATTAAATTTTTTTTTTAAAAAAAGTGCAAATGAGTCGCAATTAAATCTAATTAAAAATTTTAAAAATGCAAATGAGTCTAAAACAAATTATTAAAAATTAAAAATAAAAAAAATAATTTTCACATCTCTTTATTGAGGAATTAGATGAAAATGGATGGAAATGACGGTTTGCACAATTAAATGTGTAAATAAGAGTGAAAATGTCAAAAAATAAATAAAAATGAAATGTATGAATGTTTTCTACAATAATAGTGAAATGTAGGGACTTTATGTGCGAATTACCCTTTTAATAATTTATTAGGGGCTCATTTTTGCTTTTTTAAAAAAAAAAATTGGGACTACGATTGCAAATAGTTTTTTTATTATTATTTATTTAAAGAGAATGATATATTTATCATTTCACAATTTTTAAATGAGAAAATTGATGAAAATGACATTTATGAAAAATAGAAAAAGGGTAAAACTGTCAAAAAATGAAAAGAATGGACGTTTTCCACAATAATAGTGAAAAGTGAGGACGTTATGTACTAATTACCCTAATAGATTTATATGAACTTCGTACATATTTTTGGAGTTTACAACAAAACAATGAGTCCCAAGATCGTAATTACATAATGTAGATAACATCATAGCTGAAATCTTATTTAACTATTTAAATAAAATCATTTTTAACTTTTGTACAGATGAAGTCTTTTAAAAACTTGAAATTAAAATCAAATGAAAAGGTTTTTTTTTTAAACAAATAAATTAATAAGCTAAATTCAAAAAAAAAAACTATTTAAAAAATTATTAAAGAGAGTTTAAGGAAGACGATAGAGATGAATGAAAAAAATCCAACCGTTTAGGAATTGGAGAAAAAAAAAGCATCTAAGTGGAAAGCGAGACGTTTTGTCTAAACTTTGAGTTTAGGCTGTGCTTAGAGCCCTCAGACGAACTTTTTAGAACACTCTTAATTAGTACATATAGTTTTCTATGAAGGTTTTTGTACAAATATTTTATGACATTTTTGTATCTGTATTTTTACCATTTAATAATATGAGGGGCAATCTTTTACATCCTCCCAACGAACATTTTGGACAGAATTGAAAATACGAGGGACATATAAATCTTTTACATCCTTATAATGGATAATATTTGCTAATTAATGAGAAATTGAAGATAAGAATACAATGAAAAAAAGTTGGAACATAAAAGTGAGACAATAAACAAAAATTATGAAAATCACCCCTAGTTATACGATGCGACCATTAAAATGATCATTTGAATTTTGGTTGCTCCATAAATGATATATAAACACGAGCCGTGCTACGTGTACACGGGTGTTTGCACGCCCGTGTACATAGGCCCACTGCCCCCCTCACAATAGAGGGGGACATATTATTTTATTTGGGCGTGGATCCCTCCCCTCATGTGAGGGGAGTGTAAACCGACGGATAAACGGACGGGTACGTTTAGAAAAATCTTATAAACACAAGTCTTTCTCGAAGTAACAAACTTTAGTTCAACATCTATATAATAGCCCGATCATAAGTAGCAGAACAATGATTTTTGCATAAATGTGTTCTCCTCTATTTGGTTTCTACCTTTTCAAGCCCCTTAAATTCTAACCTTCTATATTCATTGTGATGCAGATGGTCAGGATGATAATGCACCGTCAATCTTTGCTGGCTTTTCGTTTACGAATGCTGATTCGGCCAGCTCAATGGCACGAACAAGCCCTGCAGCTTTTCTTTCACACTCTATTTGCTCCTCATGAGGATCACTGTCAGCCACAATTCCAGCTCCGGCTTGAATATGAGCAACCCGTTCTTGCCGTTTGTTGGCATCCTTGTACGAATATATTGTGTCATAACGAGGCCTTGTTGAGAATATCATTGTTCGGAGTGCCAATGCGATGTCCATATCTCCGGTAAATGAAATCCCTCCAAAGCCACCACTATAAGGTCCTCGTCTTGTAGGTTCAAACTGGTCAATCAACTGCATGGCCCTCACCTGTAAGAAGAAGAAATTTAACCTTATAAGGATTATTTTTTCTCCCTGAGACAGCAAAGGATAGACCATACATCTAACAGGTGAAAATCTCGTAATCACAGAAGACTTGCATTTTTATCAAGTCACCTGAAAACGATAACAAATAAGGAAAGAGTAATAAATAAAGGAGTGACCTTTGGTGCTCCACTAACTGTGCCAACGGGCAACGCAGCCCGCAGTGCATCCCAGCAAGTTAGATGATCAAGCAACTCCCCGGTGATCTGCGAGTAAAGTTGCAGTGTCAATTATTAAAACTTGCTTCAGTAATAAAGACGGTCTACATCTAAAGATGAAATACTTTGTGTATTCTCACCGTAGAGCTGATATGCATCACATGGGAATATCGTTCAACAGTCATAAGCTTTTCCACGTTAACGGAACCAGATTTTGAGACCTACATCAAGAATCCATGCTTAAAGTGTAAGCTTTTTCATATGACAAATAAACTAATTATGGATATATTTCGGAAGACAGTCACTGTTACATTTAGCCTTTAAATAAATCAAACCAAGATTTACTCAACAAATGCATGGTTTGCCACCTTGATGGAAATATCATTAATACCAGTTATTTACTAATCGAATGCGTACATATCAAATTCAAAAATATCACATGTATGTCTAGAAACCAAGAAGAAGGTGCAGACACTTAACAATGGCAAGAAATTCATATAGAAATAATGAGTTTTACACTTAGAAGCACTGATACAACAGTTAAAATATTGGTGGAAATGGCTAACAGGGTTAACAAATTTCATGTAATATCAAGGAAAAATAATGGAACTTGATGCAGGAGGATCCGAGTCAGACGAGCCGAGTTGTCAAATAATTCGTTGATGGAGCTGAAGTACCAGCGGATCATTGTAAAAATGGCAAATAATCGACGATCTTTCCTAATTGAGGCCCCTTTTTTTTGACATGTTTTGGTATTTTGGCTATAACTTTGTTTACAGTTATCAGAATCATACTCATGACTCCAATTCGAAAAGCACTTTTTGACGCGCACGTCGTGGCCACCCAGCTTTGCTGGGTATGCATTGGTTTCAAGGGCAAATTCAGCTATTTTCCCTTCCGAACCCCAATTTTAGTTTTTCTTTTCTTTTTTGGTAATATTTTGTTTACCTTTTTAGAAGAGATTATGAACCCGATTTTTGGGATATTATTTCTTTTATTTCATATTTTCTTTTGGTATGATTATTGAGATTTTGCAATTTTTGGTAAAATTCCGATAATTACTATTTTCTAACTATTTAACCCGACTTGTGGGTTATTTTCGTATTATTGAATGATTACTAAAGATTTTTCTTGTGTCTTGAAATTTTCTCTTGTTTCTTCCCTGTTAATTGTCTGCTGAAACCAGCCTGCAAAATAATCGCTATTCTGCCCGATGTCAAAACTTTTATATCTTGTTTTCTTATCCCCTTTTTTTCCTTTCAACCATCAACAATGGGCCACTCAATATGTACTCAAACCTACAGGGGTGCAGCCAGTTAAAAACATGGAAATACAAACCAGCCACCTGAAAGAAGAGAAGACGACATGGAACAGCCATTAGTTTCATTCTCTCTTATTTAAGAAACCAAGAATGTTTGTCAAGCAACGGCCGCCGAGATTTTCAGAAGTACAAATATAATTATGACTATAATCACTAACAAAGAAATGATTGTCATAACTTCATAGAAAATGACTTTGAAGAAGAGGTGCTGATCTTATTTGAGGACAGTACAATACTGAAAATTTCATAGATATTAAGGATATAGCAATAAAAGGAAATTATGGCAGGGAACACACCGTGAATAGATGAAAACACTGTCAAAGTTTAGCATGTAATTTTTTTTTTCTCATGATATTTTTCGCAGTAAAATAGACAAGCAGAAACCTTTCCAACATCATTTCGGCCCAAATCAACCAGCATAATGTGTTCCGCACATTGCTTTTCATCCTTTAGCAACATCATTTCTAACATCTCATCCTCAAGGGCTGTCTTCCCTCTTTTAATGGTTCCAGCCAAGGGTCGATTAACAATCTTTCTCTGTCAAGAAGAATGGCATAAAAAATTTATGTTGGTATTTGTCCTAAACATATAAGTATGGAAGTCACAGAAAAGACCTTGAAGAGAATCAAAGCATTGATGATATGTGGATTGTAAATGTAGAATGACCAGTTAAATTAGGAGAAATGGGAAAAGAATTTTACCTTGTTAAAACGCGTAAGAACTTCTGGGCTTGAAGCAACCAAAATACACCCTCTAGCCTGACATGAAGTAAGAATGCACAATGATGCAGGCTGTGTTAATTGATTAAACGAAGGATAGAAAAAATCAAAGAGAAAAAAAAACCTGCAAATAACACATGTATGGACTTGGATTCACAACTCTTAAAGCTCTGTAGATTTCAAACGGGTCCGCAAATGTTCTTCGTTCAAAGCGTTGACTTAGAACAATTTGGAAGATATCCCCTGCAAAGATGTGCTCCTTTGCCTGTACAACAGCATTCTTATATTCCTCGCTAGTCATGTTACTCTCTTTTAAAGAGAGTCCAAACTGTTGATGGTGCAGGTCGATGAAACCTGGAGATAACCTTGGACTAACATGACAGTAAAAATTACTGATTAGCAAGACGCAAGTGTAAATTACGTTTCAGACAATCATTTTCAAGATAAAGATATCACAAAGACATTTTTTTACTCACGGATCAATATCTTTTACTCTGGACACCAACATCTCCAAGCGTGTGATTCCATCGTTGTAAGCCTTTTCAGCAGAAGAGAATCTATCTAACCGGACCCAATGAATCAAATGTACTTTCTGAGCAGACAAGGGGAATTCCCAGGAGTCATTCACGAATAATCTCAATTAATGTTATAAGAATAATATAAACAGATAGACAAAAGTATATTTATATCAAACACATTTGCATTTGCCAACTGCTTTGTCATAATAGCATTTTGTTGCAGGTGTTCTACTTTTGTCTGTAAAGAGTAAAAAGTTGATATATGATCTATACAGTCTAATTTTCAACAAGCTAATCGTACCTTCTCTACATGATCAAACACGATTACATCATCATAGAGTCCAAGATGAATGTCTGCAAGATTTCTATCATCCTTTGGTGCGCTTGTGAATGACAGCCTTTTGTTCTCTAGATAACGAACAGTATCGTATGAGAAAAAACCAACCCATCCACCTGTTCAAGATGATAAGGAAATTGTGACGATATCTTCCATTATGTATCTGTTCACATATTGATGAATGCAAGATGTAAGTGTGTCTAAAAGTTATGATATCTATTATTACTATGCCCACTTATATCTGAACATAGAAGATAATGTTTATGATAGGATTAATCGATATCTGGTCTGTGCTAAGATATATATATAAACTCGTCTACAACAAATATTTCATTACGATAATACTCAAAGATAATTAATTAGATGATTCCCTTTCTTAATATTCCATGAGAATCTCAAGCATAATCATGTCAAACACCTCTCATTTTACATGGGAACAAGTATCGGATGATTGGATATGCATCCAGATATAATTCATAGAACCACTAGATGTAACTAATATGAATACCTTTGACTTCTTTTATTTAATATTTTTAAAATGGCAGGAGTTCAGTCTCCTTATTCGAAACAGGAACATAATGAACATATTTGACTTTTGAGTTGACGGCTAACGCAATGTATCGGCCATGTGCCCTGTCTAAGTGTCAGGTTTTAGATAGTGCATTTTGAAGAGTTGAAGTAAAATAGAAATTACGCAATGAATGTTACACATATAGCATAGAAGTATAGAACAAGTGTCGTGAAGTATGTGCTTTTTCTCAAAGAATAACGGGGGAGTCATTGACCTACCAAGAGTGTCAGTGCATTGGTATCTAACACATGTCTAGCATAGACTCGTTATATTAAATGAAGGGTTTGTGCTCCTTGGACAAAGCTTCTCTTATAGTTATTTACGCTTCTCAAACAAGTGTCGTGCAGTTTGTGAAATGCCATGTCTGAGTGTTGCTTTTTAGTTAGTGCAGTTTGAAGAGTTAAAAGTGAATTAGAAGCACGCGCTTAGCATAGAAGTATCCAACAAGTGTCGTGAAGTATGTGCTTTTTTCTCAAAGAATCACAGGGAAGTCGTAGAATATAAAAATACCTCTTTTTGCATCTTGTTCAATATATCTATACATAAATTCTCGATTTCAAATAAAAGCTGCTGAAATATTTATCATTAAACATTACGAAATGCATATTATTACAACTAATTCTTACCACAAAAAGCATCAGGAAGTTCTTCGATCAGTTGCGGTCTCCAATAATCTGAAATACTTCTTGGAATCGTCAATGGATCCTCTTCAACCCATTCAGTCATTTTTGCAGCTTCATGGTCTAATAGTGTAACCTTGTTCTCTTTCACTACTATTTCCATAGTCGGCTGCGCCCCTACCACACTGTATCGCCCCTATGGACCAAGACATAAGAATTTAGACAAATTCCTAGTATTCTTTATGTATGCACAGTGGCGGAGCTAGGATTATTGCTTGGGGGGAGCGAAAAAATATCATAGGGGCGAACTATACATGCACTATATGTGTTAAAAAATTTCAAAATTACATCATAGATAAAAAAAAAAAAAAAAAAATCCATATTTTGCGAGGGTGGTCGCCATCCCCCACCCTTTGGTTCCGCCACTATGCATGCATGTGCTCATACATCCCCAAGAGAATGAATAATTTTGAGCAAAATTAATATTCTTACAACGGTGGTTGTGCGGTAACCAGGCTTGACTGATTCAAAGAGGAAGCTCGGAGCCTCTCGATCATCTTCCTTAACCAAGCACCGATAAGCAAGCACCGGTGTCAACTGATCCGAGAATATGGTTTCGCACAGAGGAATTAAATTCCCATTTTCCGATGCTTCAACGAACCTCTTCTCATCCAAAACTAGATTTAAAAAACACATAAGCAAAGAAAAAAGTAAATTCAATTTTGTTTACCATCCAACAACGTAGATGAAAAAATAAATATAATTTTTAAAACTTAAGTATTTTCGTTGTTACTAACATTAAATCCAATCATCATCGAAACTCTTTTTTACCATATGTGATCCATATCCAATAACATATGAAAAAAACAAAAATAAATAATTTTTTTCCTTTTTTACAACCATCCAATAACATATGGAAAACTAGAAATAAATTTTAAACGATTTTTTATTAATAACAACTGATTCAATCATCCTTGAAACTCTTGTTTCCCATCCAATAACATATGAAAAAACAAAATTATTTTTTTCTTTTATACTCTTGAATGAACTGGAAAACAAAAATCAGAAAACTGCGATTCAGAATTTGAATTATTTTTTTCATTTTTATGTTTGTGCATTGTCTAACAAACAGAAAAGGCAAAGTTAATTCTGTAAATTGACTATATAACTTAGAAATGCATGTACATGCAACAGGCAAACTGCAGTAAAACACACACACACACCCAACCCCGCCCCCCGCCCCCAGTTTTCACACAAATTTAGAGAGAGAAAACCTGAAGACGCAGGCTGAATGGAGCAGAATGTACGGAACCCAAGCGAAACGGAAGAGTTACTACTTCTACTCGAAATGCCAGTGACCAGAGACAGCCGGTGGTTCGCCGGTGACAGAAGGTAGTTCACCGGTGACTGCCGGAGTGAAAAAGTTGGTACTTGCATTTTCCAAGCGTTACGTTCAATACACACTGTATGTGAGTGTTCGAGAGAGCGAGAGATAGACAGGTGGAATCTGATTGTAAAGTGAGACAGTGCCTCGAATTACATTTTTATACAATTTTTATACCATGGACACAATGCCACGTGACACTTGACTTTTGAACATAGTCATCTCTTTAAACACTTACTTTTAAACATAATTATCCTTTTCATTCAGTTACATCTTGCTAATATTTATTATATTACTTTATCCCTCAATTACTTTCTAACAAAGTGGCATAACTTTTCTTTCCATAATAAATAGCCCTATAAAATTAAAATCTAAATTTTTATCAAAAGTTAAAGTCAATAATTAATTTTAATCATATATTTTATGGAATTCATAACTTTCCAATAACATATTTCATCAATTTTTATCAAAATTTGCTACAAATTTGATTTTAATTTCTTCCTTTGACATAGTTAGAGATGTCAATAGGCCGAGCCGAGCAGACTCGGTCTATATTCGGGGTAGCTCGGCTCGCTGCCCAACAAGCCTAACGGGTACTCGGCTTGTTGGCCTTGGACAAGCTCGGCTTGTGCCTGAGCTCGACCAAGGCGAGCCGCTTGGCTCGTCGGCTCGCCCAAAAAATATAAATATATTTTTAAGGTAAGATAAGCATTTTTAGAGGGGAAAAAAAAATTCTGGCGAACCATTGAGCCGGCTCGTGGCTCGCCTGCTCAGCTCGTCTTTTTTACGAGCTCGAGCCGAGTCGGCGGCTCGTTTGCCACCTCTAGGCATAGTGTGAAATTGACTTAAAAATAAAATAAAATAAAAATATTTAATTGAGAATGGCTTTGTACATGGCATTCAACAACGTGTTCTTCTCCATACGTTGCCTAACCAGAGTTTTTATTGAAAAAATATCTATAAATAAATTATATTTCTTCTCGTCTCCACGAACATAGGTCTAGCATCGAACTACACGAGTGTTTTGAAGCTTTTGTTGTGTTTATAGTTTGTCTAACGTCTAAAAATGTTAATTACTTAAACATGACAAAAAGAATTTTCGATTTCAAAGAATCTTTATATCTTGGATTGTATATAAGAGTATCTCCAATTCATTTTATAGATTGCACGGGACAAAAAGGTCACTCCTTCTAGAAGAACCTAGACATCCTTTTGACGTCTACTTTTTTCTTGCCAAGACATATTTCTAGATACGATTTATTGAAAACTAACATTTGTAGACATTGTCTATTTTAATTAAGAGAACCTTTTTTGTGCTGAAGCCGGATTTATAACATCATTTTTTGGCAACATACGACCATTAACGATTCTTTCCTTCATCATATCTTCTCAAACGGTTATGATCAAGCGTGAAAGTAAGCTTTGCCCTATCAACGTCCCATATTATGACGTGTGGATGTCGCACCTCTTCTCTTTGCTACCAAGAGGCCATTCGAGGGAAGAATTATTCTACTTGTATCGAAAAGTTTGACAACTTTATTGGTAGACCCCACCCCCACCCCTAATAGGGGGCTGTCATGTGGCTTTTTGTCAAAAATATTTGTCAAGCTTTTCGATACATGTAGTATGATTGTTCGAGGGAAACTTTTCAATTTTTTTAGTCGTACTAGCCTATCACGTGTTAAGCTCAAACTTCTTTTTTGTCCATCTGATCAACTTGGAATTAATTTGAAAATAAAATAAAGTTGAAACTTTATCTATAATTTTATTTACAATCATGCTATTTGTATTTTTTTATTTTTTTTACAATCATGGTTGACAACTCACACTTGACAACATCACATTCATCCATTTCAAAAATCATTTTTAAATTAATGATCCAGATTGTGACCACATCGATGCTATCAACCATGATCATCATAAACAACAATTGTCATTAATTCTTTTAATTATTGTTTACCTAATCTGAATTCTTTAATGTTTCATTTAATGCAATATTAATGTAGAAATAAAAGACGAGATAGGGATAAGGAGGAATATCAACATGCCCGGCCCTGTGGTGAGGCAGATGAGACCCACGCATCAGGCCCAAAACTAGAGGGGCCTATCTTTGACCTTTTTTTTTTTTTTTTGCAATCAGGCCTAATACCGAATGGGCCTCATCTTTGGCCCAATTATAATTCTTTTTTTAATGGAAAAATGGAAAAGTGAAAAATCAATGTTCATTCTCTCATTCAATCCGACTCCAACCGCGATGCCGATGCCATCTCTTCTCGACCGATAACCAGTCAACCTAGTCGCCGTAACTCCTCAGTCCTCCTTCCCTTCCCTTCACTCTTTCAAAAACCATAAGTTTCACACATTTCACAACTTTTTTCAACCCTAACTGTGTGAGTCGCGACTCCTCGTTACTCCGGCCAGTCGGCAGTCCACAGTTGAACTCTAAACAACAACCCACATCAAAAATTCAAGAAAATAAAACATTTTTTTCTTGTGGATTTTTCATCATGAGTACTGTCAGACAATCTGAAAATGATACCTATTTGTTTTTTCGTCACTTTTAGCTTATGATGATTAATTAATTTTTATTGATTGGGCTTGTATTTTCTTGGGAAATGATAGTCATTGATGATTTAACTTTTGAAGTATTGCTTAAAACTTGGTGAAAAAATTGGTTCTGCATTTAGATTTACTTCGATGGAGCCATAAAGGTCCCTTTTCAGCTATTTTTGAGTGGCTAATTCAACTGTTTTTGAATTTTCAATTTAAAATATTGTTTTTAGTGTCTGTTTTCCCCTCTAACTGCAGCCTTTAATTGGCTATTATATGATTTATTTCAATATTTTACTCCTTTTTGGACCCTCATGTTGATGACTTTGCTTTTGATTCATCATTCCTGAATATTTCTTTTCCTGCGTGATTTTGTTCCAATGAAATGTTAAATTTTTATTTCAGGCTTGTAAGATGTAACAGTGGAATTATCAAAGGTGTGAATTATGATTCCACAATTTTCGTCGAAATTCTACTTCTCAAGTAAGTGATGGCTTGCCCTAACTTATTATTGAATATATTGAAAATGTTTGAAATCTTTTCTACTTATATAATTGTGGTCCGGTTGGCTTATATGATTGGTTATTGTATATGATCAATTGCACGGGCGTACGTGGTAACTATATTGAAAACTTTAATTGTGAGATGATTGAGATATTTTGTAATTGTCTTTTAGATTAATCGTTGGACATTAGATATAGATTCATACACCATGTCTCCTAAATATGAGCCTGGAGCTCTAAAGAGAAAAATGAAACGAAATGAAATTGCATTAACTCAAAGTCAAGCAGGGGATATTGATAAGTATTTTAAAAGCAAAAATGTAAATGCATTGAATGAGGACGAAGAAGTGATTAAACCTGCCTGTGTTAATGAAGTAAATAATGAGGAAGAAGAAGTGATGACATCTGCATGTATTAATGAAGTGAATGATAAGGAAGAAAAAGTTGTGAAACCTGCCTGTGTGAATGAAGTAGATGATAAAGAAGAAGATGGTTGCTTATCTTTGATTTTGGATGATTCTGGGAATTGGAAAATCATTGATAAAAGAATGAGGGATTATTTAGTTGAAATGGGTCCAAAAAGCGTAGATGGCATCGTGTTTCTCAAAGATGGTGCAAAGAGACATTTCGATTCTTCACAATACAAGCGATTATTACCAAATGGGCAAACAAAGAAAGAAGAGGGCCGTTTTTCTTTGAATTTGGATGATCCTGGAGATTGGAAATGCGTTGATCAAAAAATAAGGGATTATTTAGTTGAAATGGGTCCAAAAAGAGTTGATGGCGTCTTGTTTTTCAAAGATTGTGCAAATAGACATTTCGATTCTTCACAATATAAGTGAGTACTACCAGATATTGGCATCAAAGTTGGCCAAATGGGTAATGATGGATTTAAATATTAGCATAATTTGCATCGGTCTATTAAAAGTCATGAAGGAAATGAGGAGCATTTACGTTGCATTACTATTTAGATTGAATTGGAAAATTGGGTTCATACAAAAACTACAATTGATAAAAACGTTCAATTGGTGATAGATGCAGAAAAAGGTCATTGGAGACGTCTGTTAACGAGGATAATCGCTATTGTGAAAAGACTCGCCAGAAACAGATTGCCATTTCGAGGAGATAATGAGAGGCTAGA
>CAIGRS010308276.1:0-20336 GCA_903798395.1 Fraxinus floribunda
TGCTAGCCCTCCAGAGTGGTTTCCACAAACCCCTTCATGAATCTCCCTTAGGATGTAGTTTGCCTCTTCCCCTTCCGTACATCTGAGGAGGGGGGATGAGAACCTTCGCCTATACAGAACTCCATCCCGCAGGATGAAGTAAGCAGCTCTTCTTCGAAGCCATTGAGCTTCGACATCATCGTCTGGTAGGGTCTGCTCTTTCAGAAAGGCCATGATAGGTTGCATCCATGGTAGGGGTACTTTCTATCCGCATCGATTCTTCTCCTTTCTTGATTGAGGGTTCGACGAGGTGCACTATAGAGACTAATTTGAGGAGCTCCGAATCCTTGCTACTAGCCAATTTCGATAGAGTATTTGTGTCAGAGTTTTCCTGGTGTGGTACTTGTATCAGTTCAAACTTATCTAAGTTGGGAAGGAAGTCCATGGCCAGCTTCAGATATGCTACCATGTATTTGTCTCTGGCCACAAAGTTTCCATTGACCTGATTCACCACTAACTATAAGTCACTACGGTGATCAACCTCTTCACTTGTAGCTCCTTGGCCAGCCAGAGACCGACTAAGAGAGCCTTGTATTAGGCCACATTATTGGACACCTTGAATTCAAGCCTCACTGCACAAATGAGTTTATGCCCTTCTGGGCTTTCCAAAATAACGCACGCTCCGGAACCAGCCTCTTCAAATGAGCCTCCACAAAAAGGTTCTAGGTATGAGGCTCCACTGGTTTCATTTTCATTTCGACTTCAGGGGCCTTGACAAATTCATCAACAAAGTCAGCTAGGGCCTGACACTTAATTGTCACTCTAGGCGTATATATTATGTCGAACTCACTAAGCTCCACTACCCACTTCAGTAGCCTCCCCGAGGCATCTAGCTTTTGAAGGATTTGTCTTAGGGAAAAATTTGTCAGAACATGAATATTGAGGGCCTGAAAATATGGCCAAAGTTTTCGAGATGCGGTGACCAAGAAAAGAGCTTGCTTCTCCATGTTGGGATAACGCACTTCAGCTAATAGCAAGGCTTTGCTTAGTAGTAAATTGACAATTGATGCATCATTTCTTCCCTTACAAGGATCGAGCTGATTGAGTCCTGGACCGTGGCTAAATAAAGCAGCAAAGGTTCCCCTTCTTTGGGCTTGCTTAGGAGAGATGTTTGTCCCAAGTAGCTTTTCAGCTCCTGGAACTCCTCTTCGCATTCCGACGTCCGTCGAAACATTTTTTTTCCCTTTAAGAGTCTTGAAGAAGGGAAGACACTTCTCAGTGGCCCTAAAAATGAAGCGATTGAGTGCGGCTACTCTGCCAGTAAGCCGTTACACCTCCTTTGGTTTCTACGGTGACCTCATTTCAACTAAAGCTTTGATCTTTTCTGGATTTGCTTCGATCCCTCTTTGATTCATAATGTATCACAGGAACTTCCTGGAAGCTACCCCAAAAGCACATTTGAGAGAGTTCAGTCTCATCTGGTATTTCTTTTATATTTGGAATACTTCATGTAGGTGATTTATGTGCTCCTTAGCTTGGAGGCTTTTCACTAGCATGTCATCGACATAGACTTCCAGTGTCTTACCGAGCTGATTTGCTGCATTTTATTAACCAACTTTTGATAAGTGGCCCCTATATTCTTTAGGCCAAAGGAAATCACCTTGTAACAATATAATCCCCCATCGGTGATGAAAGAAGTGTTGTCCTCATCGCCTAGATACATGGGGATCTGATTGTAACCTGAATAGGCATCCATGAAGCTTAGCAGCTCATGTCCAGCAGTCGAATCCACCAACTGGTCTATCCGTGGAAGTGGAAAACTATCCTTTGGGTAGGCCTGATTGAGGCTGGATAAACCAATGCAAACTCTCTGCTTGCTGTTGGCTTCTTCACTAGTACAGGATTGGTTATCCACTTCAGATAAATGGTTTCTCTAACGAAGTCGTTGCTGATTAAATTTTTCACTTCTTCCTTCAGGGCTTCGTACATTTCTGCATTTAAGCCTTTGTTTTCTGCCTGTGTGGAGCACGACTCAGATCAATCTGTAAGTGGTGGAAACTGACATTTTGGTCTATTCCAATCATGTCCTTATCTTCCATGTGAAGACGTCCACGTTCTTTTGGATAAAGTTTTTAAATTCTTCCTTAACTCTTTTCTCCAACTCTTTCCCGACCTATGGAACCTCGAAAATGTCTTAGGGTCAACTGGAAAGCTGTCCAGTTCATCGACTAGAGCAGCTTGCGATTCTAATTCTGTTATCCGAGGATCTTGTTCATCCAGTGCTTCCCTTTCAGGTCAATCTTTCAAAAACGCTTCTGCCATTTCGACATCTTGTACCAGGGTTTGCCCTTCATCAGGGGCCTTCACCATTTCTGTGTTGAGGAGCACCATGTTGACTCTCTGTGGTTTAGCCTTTCTCAAGGAGCTAAGGTAGCGTTCTCTTGAGCCCATCTAATGGCCTCGGACAATGGCTATTCTCCGTTCAGTAGAGAATTTCATGCACAAATGGTGGATAAAAGTGACCATCCACAGCTTTTTCAGAGTTGGTCTTCCCAACACTCCATAGTATGCAGATCGGCGATCGACCACCAGGAATTCCATGAAGTGATGTGCTACTTGTGTAGGGCTCCCATTTTAACAACCAAGGGGATCTTACCTCTTGGGGCGATGATATCTCTAGTGAATCTGTATAATGGTGAAGTCATGAGAGTGAGTTCATGGTCCACTGACATCTTATCGTAAGCTGAACCGAATAGGATGTTAATCGAGCTCCTGTTGTCTACCAGTATGCGTTTCAATCTATTGCGGGTTACCACGGCTCTTACCACCAGAGCATCATAGTGTGGATAGTACACACCTGCTGCGTCCTCCTTAGTAAACATAATAGGCTCTACAGTCCTTGCCCCTTGAGATTGGCTTACTACGTAGCTGGACATAGGTAGATCTCTGGCCTCCAGGTATAATTCCTTTGAGTATTTCTAGACTCACCTCTAATATGTGGTCCCCCAATGATTGTGTCAATATCTCGAATGGGTTGCTATTTATTTGAAGTAGCCAGATCTCTCCTGGGTACTGTCCACTTCCAGGGTAAATGTTGCCTCGTCTCTCCCCTCATTGGGGAGCTTCGCCTTGGTGTATCAATCTAATAATGGTTTTTCCTAGTGTTATGAGGGTTGCTCCTTGGCCTATTCGCTTCTCAACATTCACTTGTATCATGACCATGAAAGCGATGGAAAGTATAGTAGGGTTGTGCCTCCTTCTGAGGCCTATCCCTTGGTCTCATACCGCTTCCTCTATTTCTTGAGGTTGAGGTCGTCCTATATTCCTGGATGGGTTATGGGTGTTGGGTCAAACATTTTTATAGGCCAGTGTTAGTAGCTAATGCCTATCCCGAAGTGAGAGCTACGACGTGTCCGGCTTAAGTCCATTGCTGGCTTACTATCTGGGATGTAGGCCCCCTATTTCGATTTGCCTCTGAGACAGAGGGAGTCTTTGTGCCGTTCTGTTCCCGTCATGGATCATCTTTTTATTGACAATCTCAGCTTTTATCATTTCTACCAGTTTGTCAAAGATTGAGAGATTTTTGCTTTGGACATCTCTCCAGAACAGCGTATTCATATTCAATCATCTCTTTAGGGCCTCTTTATCCGTCACTTGTTCGCAATAGGTTATCTCATTAGTAAAATGGGCGAGGTAACTTTTCAAGGTCTCCCCTGCTGCTTGCCTCATCTTGTAAGCACTATATTAGCGTATCTCCCTCCATCCTCGATAAATATTGATTTAAAAATACCTCTTTGAAGTCTAGCCAGCTCCCGACGCTTAGAGGTACCAATTTACTATACCAGACTTCAGTTGTGCCACTAAGTGCTAAGTGGAACGCCCTACATCTCAGAGTGGGGATTGCACCTCGAAGACTCATTTGTGTTTTGTACTTGTTGAGGTATTTTTCCAGGTCACCTTAGCCTTCATACTTTGAGATCTTAGGGAGAACTAAGTTGTGGGTCATGGGAAAGCTGCAGAGTTCTCTAGAGAAGGAGAGATTATCGTCTCATCGTCCAGTTTGTAAGATCATCAAGGTCCGTTAAAATCATTCTCGTCTATTATGGGATGAGGTGGGTGCCGTGCATCTTCACACCAATTTTCCCAATCCACTAAGTTCCATCTTTCACGCTTATTTCTAGGCGGAGGGGCCTGAACTTCTTGACTTTGTATGCGTTCTTATGCGTAAGTTGTTTGGTGAGTGGACTGATCCATAATTCAAGGCATCCATTTGATTTGATAAAAAATGCTTATGGACCTCTGGGGTCGTTGTTCATAATTTGGAGGGAACTTATCTCATCTGGCAGGGGCGTTGTAAGCAGGTACAACTGTGTAATTGGAAGTGTCCATTCCCACTTTCCTTTCATTGATGTTCTCCCCGAGGACTCAGATGAGTCTTCCGATTTGCCTCCGATTTGGTTCGTCGATGGACCAGTTGTGGAGAATTCCGTGGGGCCTGGAAACCACCCTAGCTTTGCACTTGTATGAGGAGTTCTTACATGGTTGCATTTTGAGCCGCTATGTCCCTCATGTTGGCGACCATACGGGCCAGTGGTAAGGCCATTGATGCTTGACATTAGTCCGAATGATCTCTTCTTCAAAAGAATCCCTTGCTCTCATTGGATTCACTTTTTCATCACTGGGACCGGTCTGAAATCGTAATTCTCTTCCCAAGTAGAGTTCTAGTTCTTTTTCAAGAATCAATCCCTTTTTCAAGAGGAAATGTCAACCGGATATCTTTACAAGCTTTCTCCTTTTGTGGGGATACTCGTGGTTATAGCAAGTTTCCCACAGACGGTGCCAATCTATTGACCCCAAAAAATGGCTCCGACACGTGGCCAACAGAATAAGTCTTAACGTAAGCTTCTCCCTACACAAGGTAGCACGCCATTAGTCACTCGTGGCCTTTTCCAATGGGGGTGGAGCACTTCAATAGTCAAGTCAGTATTTCGATCAACTGAAACTTGGTTTTCGACTGTGAAGTAGTCGTCGGAACGTGTTTAAGAGCAAGTTAAATATAGTAAAGCTAAGTGTGTTACCAAAATGTTGTGTCCTCCTTCTCATCATAGGATAGGGATATTTATACTCGAGAAGGAAAGAAGAGAGCCGTTGGATGGTGAGATACATGGCTTCAGATCCTAAAGAAAGTCGTCCCGACATAGACGCCAACCCGTCAATCCGTAGGTTGGCTGGCATTAATTATCTAACAAAAGCAGTTGAGTTGACCATTTGGAAACTGCCATACATCCCATCAATCAATTAGGGATTTGACTTTGGAAAGATATCCTTTCAGATGATCTTTACAGAGACGTGGTGAGGCAGATTCGTGACGTGTTGTAGTAGGTTTAAAGTGCATACCTATGCATCCATTGTGAGTTGTGGATGAATTCGTCTCTACAGTCGGGTACGTCATTTAGTTCAAAACATCAGAATTAGTTCGTCCAACGAGAATTCAGTTCGTCCGCCACATGGCAGTGTGGGATCGGCTTGCCTGATACGTGGCGAATAAAGTGACGAGTCTTTCTTAGGCCCGTAACATTCTCTTTTGTCATTGTTTCGTTTATCATGTTTGTACTATTACTATGAATATGAGGTAGATAATTTATTAACAAGAGCATTGATTGCAGATCAGAGGTCTTTTTATTTGTTGATTACCAATTCTAACCTCTTCCTTGGGGCCTTTTACTTCCTTCTCCTCTTACTGGTAAATTTTGTTCCTTATGTGTGTGTGTGTTTTTAGCCATACTTCTTCAGGTTAGGCAAGGCTGAATCTTCGTTTATATGTATAAGGTAAATTCAAAGGATGTTAGGATATAAGGTATCAAAACTAGCTGAAGTAAAGACTTTGAGAGCTAGAAGGCCACGACAAAAGCATGGTAGAAGATGAAGAATAGTATTCACTATTAGTGCATTTTCTCTCCTCCATTACTTCTCATTTTTTGAGGTCTCCTGGTTGACAGAGCTCTCATACTTGATCTTTTATTCGGGCTTCATCTTCATCAATACCTAACCCAGTAGGTCATATACTTTCTCATCTTAACCAGATGAGGCTGAAGTTTGATACATTGGTTTGCCATCGACCAAAGACTTTCTAAGATTTTCTAACGGCTCCTCCTTTCCCTATTGATCTTATGGCTATTTTCCTACATCGATAAAGACTTATACAGATCTGTTGGTGAGAAGCTAAATTGAGATGGAACAATCCTTCCTAGATCAGATGACCTCTAGTGAGGCTTGCATCACTACTGAGATCCTCAATTACAAATCCAACCTATATATGATGTCAGTTTTCATTAAGGTATTTTTCTCTCTATTCTTGCTTTTTTACTTTGCTATATACTAATTTGAAGATTTTTAGACCAAGGCCGAGTTGGAGATAGAACATACTTTGGCTATGTATACTACAGTTGAATGAAAAAGAGCTCTTCATGTTGAAGAGAAGAATGTTTTGGAAGAGAGACTAGGAAAAGCAAAAGATAAGTTAGAGGCCAAGGTTATAGTTGAGGTTGAGTTAGAAAAATGAATTGTAGGCCACTAAGATTTGAGGATAGAAAGCTTTCGCCCATGTAGACACTGAAATGAAGAAAGCCTCGCAGGAGAAAAAATAGGTTGAGGCGACAAAGGTGAAAGTTACTAGAGCGGTTGAAGAGAAGATGGCCAACATTCGATGTCTTAGCTCAAGATGACTACGTGGTAGGATTGGTCAAAGTGATCAAGCACATTGAGAGGATGAGGCCAAATTTGATATAGGTTTTCTTTGCGAGGCCTTGAAGAATAAAAGGTCGTTCTGCCTGAAGAGGCTGGCACATCCTAAATTTCTCCTAAGGATGATCTCCCTGGTCAAGATGACATTCCTTTTATTTAAGTTTGTTTATATTTTATGTATTTTGGTACCTGCATCCTATTTAACTTTATAATTTACAATGTTTTTAATGAAATGGAACTTATTTTTTTAGTGTTGGATTTGCTTTTCTTCCTTTTGAGTTACACATAAATAGATTTAAAAATTTTAACGACCTCGGCGTTATAGAACCAAGCTATTCTTTTTATGGATCTATCGAAGAGTAGATCCCTTAAAATTTAGTTTTGGTTGTGTCGCAGCACTTATGACCTTAGTTCGGATTGCTGAAGAGTAGGTCTTTTGAAATTTCATTTTAGGAATTTAAATATTGTATCCCTTTCAACCTTAGCTCGAACTGCTGAATTGTAGGTCCTCGAAATTTCATTTTGGAATTAGACTAAGTATTGTAATACTTGCAACCTTACCTTAAACTACCGAAGAGTAGGTGTTTCAAAAAGTTCATTTTTGGAGTTTGATTAAATGTTGTAGCACTTACAATCGTAGCTCAAGCTATAGAAGAACGGGTCCTTTAAAATTTCAGTTTTGGAATTTGACTAAGTGTTGCAGCACTGGCAACCTTTGCTCGGACTGTTAAATAGTAAGTCATTTGAAATTTCATTTTTGAAGTTTGACTAAGTGTTACGACACTTACAACCTTAGCTCGGATTGTTTAAGAGAATGTCCTTCGAAATTTCATTTTTGGAATTTTACCAACTGTTACAACACTTTTAACCTTAGTTCGAACTGCTGAAGAGCAGGCATAGTCCAAATGTCATTTTTTATGGGTCTCATCGAAGCACTTGTATTTATTGAAATGTTTTTAAAAATATTACAAAGGCATTCAAGTGATGTGTCAACCTTCATTGATAATACTTCTTTAGATGTTTGACATTGTAGGGATTTAGGAGACATTTCTTGCAAATCCTCTAGTTTATAGCCCCCTTTTGAAAGAATTATGACTATTTTGTATGGCCTTTTCCCATTGGGCCTAATGATCCATAGTTGAGTTCTCTAGTAGCAAAGAAGATATTTCTTAGCACAAGATCGCCAACTTCAAATATTCTTTTCTGCACCTTTTGGTTATAATAGTTCGCACTTCTCTGTTTGTATATTATAGTACTGAGCTCAATCTCGTTCATTTTTTCTTCAAGCAGATCTAATTCCATGGGCAATGTTTTCCTATTACTCATTTTCATCATAAAATGTTGTCCGGAATGAAGAAACCCCATCTCAAGTGGAATTATTGCCTCTATCAAAAATGCTAGGGGAAAAAGCATTTTTCCATGCTAGTTCGTGATGTGTTATGATAGGACCATAGCACGTTTGGTAGTCCATCTTTCCAAACTCCTTTTAGGCTATCTAATCGCGCTTTCATAGTGTGCTTGATTATTTTGTTGACCGACTCAACTTGGCTATTGGCCTAGGATGGTTTCGTGTAGAGAGATGCTTTCTTATATTCAGTTCTTCGAAAACGGTCTTTGGTCGTGAATTATCAAACTATTTTCCGTTAATGGTAACGATCAAGTGAGGTATCCCAAACCTGCAAATAATAGACTTCCAAATAAAATAAACTATTTTTTGTTAAATGACTTTCACCCATTTGGTGAAGTAGTCTACGAATATAATGGCAAATTTGGTTTTATCTTTACATGTGAGCATTGGCCCAATTAGATTTATTCTCCATTTGGAGAATGGCTATGGGCTAATGACAGAAGAAAGCTCTTCTAGAAGAGCTTGGATCATGGCCATTGGTACGTGTCGCATTTTATCACGAAACTTAGGGCGTCTCATTTTATGGTTGGCCAAAATATCCCCACCTCAAATTTCTATAAAAGGTCCATCAATGAAACATTCTCAAGGGGCATCTTCCAATTGACCTTCTTGAGGATCCGAGCTGAATTTAGTAACAAAATCAGCTAGGGCTTGTCCTTTGATTGAACTTCATGGTTTGTAAGATATGTCAAATTATCCTAGCTTAACCACCCATTTGACCATCTGACCTATTATGCCGAGATTCTGTACTCAGCGGGGAGTTAGTTAGAGCTTTTATTGATTATTCTAAGATGTACAATCACGACTTTTTTTTAGAGATAATCAAGGCATATACTGACTTTTCCATAGGAATAGCGTGATTTGGTATCATGAATGGCTTTACTGACATTATACACAGGTAATACACACATTATTTATCCTTGATTAGTACGACACTTACAGCATGCCCAAAGATAGCCAGATATAATGATAAACTCTCTTCTGCCTTTGGTTTGGAGATAAGTGGTAGTTAAGCTTGATATTTTTAAGTTCTTCGAAGTCTTCTTTGCATTCATGTGTCCACTCCAACGTTTTTCCTCCTTGAAGTATATATATTAAAGAAATGTTTACAGTGATCTATTGATTTGCAGATAAAATGGCTAAGTCCAGCTATTATCTGAGTTAGACTTTGAATTCCTTAGGTCAGGTAGGCACCCTTATTTCGATGACTTTCAATATCTTTTTCGAATTGGCTTTGATTATATGCTAGTTTACCATAAAATCTAGAAATTTGTTGAAACTTACTACGAAGGAATATTTGAGTAGATCGAGTTTCATCTTATACCTCCTAAGGGTCTCGAACATTTTTTTAAGTGTTGTATGTGATACTTGGCTAACATACTTTTGACCAACATGTAGTCAACGTAGACTTCCATGGTTTTACCAATTTGCTTAGCGAACATGGTGTTGACAAGATACTAGTATGTCGCTCCATCATTTTTAGACTGAAACACACTATCTTATAATAGTAGAGACATTGGTCAATTATGAACGAGGTATGCTACTAGTTGAGTTCGGACATTAGCATCTGATTGTACTGGGAACAGGCATCCATAAGGCTAAGGAACTCATGTCCAGTATCTGATCTATCCTTGGAACGAAAAAGCTATCTTTAGGGTAGGCATTGTTGAGAACTATAAATTTTATACTGACTCTCTAATCTCCATTATCCTTTTTGACTAGTGTTGGATTGGCGACCCATTTAGGATAGACTGCTTCCCTAATGAATCCATTTTCGAGTAGATTTTTGACTTATTTGGATAGAGCTTCATATATTCTCAAACTAAATGGTCATCTCTTTTGATGTTTTAACTGAGTTGAGGGGTCAACATTGATCTTATGGCATGCCACCTTTAGATTTATCCCTTCCATTTCTTTATGACTCAAAGCGAATACATCTAGGTTCTAAGGGATGAACTCTACTAGTTGAGATCGTAGTGATTGTTCTAACTTGTGCCCAATTTTTAGTTCTTTTGGGAATTGGTCCAAACTGACCAAGAATTTACCCAGTATTTCTATTGATTCGACTCATTTACTACTAAAATTTATTAGCCATGTGTGTTGCATGGTGGAAAAGTGGTTGTCTAGATGCTTGATGAATTAAGTGTGACACTTTTGTTGTTACTAAGTTGTATTTTTGGTTCTCGACTTGTCACACATTTTTTGTCATTGTCTAACTTATGTTATGATGGTTAGTTAGGCTAGTTTGGTTTGATCACAAGTTGTTGTAATAGACAAGCAAAGTGTAGTGGTAGTAGGTAGAATAATTGGTAGAAAATCATTTTATTTTGTATCAATGTATGGCTATATGTACGGAACCGTGTACTACCATTTTGTGTGGATCAATTCAAGTAAGTTTCCCTTCTCTTTGTCTTCTACACTCTAACAGTGGTATCAGAGTTCTCTTGAGGTCTTTGAAGAAACCAAAAAATACCAGCAAACAAGAGAGAAAACTAGTAATAACCCTTCACAAAAAGCTGAGTGATTTTAGTAAGAAAGTGATATGGTTTCAAGTGGTTTTTCGGTTCTTCTACCTTCAGCATTCACAGAAGAGAATTATGACTTCTGGTCTGTAAAAATGAAGGCTTACTTAAAGGCCTATGACTTATGGGAACCACCCCCTTTAAGAGCCAATCCTACCATAGCCCAACTGAAACAGCACAGTGAGGAGATTTTCAAGAAATTTAAGGCTCTTTCTTACATACAGTTAGCTGTCTAAGATGTTATATTCACAAGGATAATCACTTGTGAAATAGCAAATGAAGCCTGGGATAGGTTGAAGGAGGAATTTAGAGGCAATGAGAGGACAAGGCAAATGCAGGTTCACAACTTAGGAGAGAATTTGAGACTCTAAAAATGAAGGATTCTGAAACAATCAAAGAATTTGCTGATAGGCTAATGAAGGTGGTAAATCGGATCAAATTACTTGGAGATGATTTACAAGACAAGAGGGTAGTGGAGAAGGTGCTGATTAGCTTACTAGAAAGTTTGAATCCAAGATATCTTCACTTGAAGATTCAAGAGATTTGGCTAGCATTTCCTTGGTGAATTAGTGAATTCTCTTCAAGCCATTGAACAAAGGAGATTGTTCGGGCAAGAAGAACAAGCTAATGGTGCTATGTTTACAAAGGAGAAGCAGAGAACTCAAACAGATTTTGGTGGAAAGAAGCCACAAAATGAGAAGAAGGAAATGGAAGCCAAAGGTTCTGGAAAGGATACTAAGTATCCTCTTTGTCCACATTGTAAAAGGAAAGACCACTCACTAAATGGTGTTGGTTTAGACCTGGTGTTCAATACTGGTCCTGTAAATAATTTGGACATATGGAAAGAGTCTGTAAAAATCAGAAGGAAAAGAAGGAACTTTAGCAGGCAAAGGTAGCTGAAGATCAGACTGAAGAACATCCTTTTTCAGCCTTGAATCACACGACCTGCAGCAAAGTTTAGATAAGGTTGCTTGATAGTAGTTGTACTCATCACATTTAGATCAAATGCAGAAATTTTTGTGGAGATGAATGATAGCTACAGATCAAGAGTAAAGGTAGGAAATGGAGAGTATGTGGTAGTGAAAGGTATTGGCAAGGTCTCAGTTCAGACTTCTACATGTAACAAGTTCATTTATGATGTCCTATATGTTCCAAATATTAATTAGAACTTGATAAGTATAGGCCAATTAATTGAAAATATCTATACCTTAGTATTTAAGGATAATAGTTGCACAATTTTAGACCAAAACAATATGGAGTTGATGACAGTTGAAATGAAGAATAGAAGTTTTCCATTGGAATGGAAAAATATTAACTTACAAGCTTTTACCAGCACTATGATTGAGTCTGAATCGTGGCATAAATGACTTGAGCATGTTAATTACACTTCACTCAAGCATTTGAATGAACATGAGTTAGCGAAAAATATGTCAAGAATAAGTGATGCTACTTGTGTCTATGAAATCTGCCAGAAAGGAAAGCAAGCCAGACTTCCTTTCTCCCAAAACCAATCTAGAAGAGCTCAAACCAGACTTCAACTGATTCATTCTGATGTTTGTAGGCCTATGAAGATTCAACCCTGAATGGCAGTAGATATTTCATTCTATTCATTGATGATCTCACTAGAATGTGTTGGGTATATTTTCTCATAATGAAATCAGAAGTGCCTGCAGTTTTTCAAAAGTTTAGGAGTTTTGTTGAGAATGAAAGCAATTGTAAAATCAAGGCTATTGGACTGATAATGGAACAGAATATACCAGTAATCAGTTCAATAAATTTTGTGAAGAAGTGGGAATTAAACATTAGTTAACAATTCCCTACTCACCTCAGTAAAATGGAGTCTATGAGAGAAAGAACAGGACTGCAATGGAGATGGCTAGATGTTTATTGTTGGAAAAAAATGTGCCTAATGTTTTCTGGGCTAAGGCTATGAATAGCTCAATTTATCTACTAAATAGGACACCCACTAAAGCCTTGGACAAACTAACTCCTTATGAGGCCTGGTATGGAGTTAAGCCAAATATATCTCACTTGAGAGTGTTTGAAAGTGTGTGCTATATGCACATACTTGATGCTAAAAGAGATAAGCTAAGTCAGAAAGCAGAGGCTGGAGTTCTGGTTGGATACTATGATAATGATAAGGGCTATAGAATTTATAATCCTCAAACCAGCAAAGTTATTTCCTGTAGGGATGTCAGATTTGATGAAAGTTCTACATGGAACTGGGAATCAAATGTAGTGAATAAGTCTGAGATTCCAAGACTGATTTCTCAAACAGAAGATGTTGGTAATGATGAAGAAGAAATGGAAGATGAACCTGAACCTGAAGGTTAATCAGATTTAGAAAATGAAGTATTGAGAGCAAGATTACTTCAGGATATCTATGCTACTTGTAACTCTACAATTTTGGAGCCTGCAAACTATAATGAAGCAGCACATTCTAAGGAGTGGATAGAAGCCATAAAGGATGAGCTTATGGCAATTGAAAAGAATGAGACTTGGCTGCTTATTGATAGACCAAGAAATAAGAATGTCATAGGAGTTATGTGGGAGTTCAGGACAAAGCTAAATGCAAATGGCTCAATTAAAAAATTCAAAGCTAGGCTACTTGTTAAAGGCTATGCTCATCAATTTGGGATTGATTTCACTGATACGTTTGCTCCCGTTGCCAGACTTGAAATAAAAAGGGTGTCATTTGCAATGGCTGCTCAATCAAAATGGAAAATACATCAGTTGGATGTAAAATCAGCCTTTCTAAATGGGCATCTGAATGAGGAAATTTTCATTGAGCAACCTAAGGGATTTATCAAAGAAATAGAAGAAGATAAAGTGAATTTACTGAGAAAAGCCTTGTATGGCTTAAAGTAGGTGCCAAGGAGCAGGTATAGCAAGATTGATAATCATCTATGCAGCCTTGGTTTCAACAAGAGTGTTAATGAGCAAACATTGTATCAAACTAGTGGAGGATCTGCTCAATATTTCACTCTATGTAGATGATCTCTTAATCACAGGAAGTAATGCGACTTTTATTGATGAGATAAAAGATGAATTGAAGAAGGATTTTGAGATTACTGATCGAGGTGAAATGAAATATTTTCTTGGAATGGAGGTTGATCAAACTGAAGATGGCATTTTTGTTTGCCATAAAAAGTATGCTAAAGAAGTGTTAAAGAAGTTCCATATGGAGAATTGTAAATCTATTAACACTCATTTGATCCTAAATTTAAAGCTGATGAAGGATGATGGTGCAAGGAAAATCGATGAGAAAATATATAGAAGCTTGGTTGGATGCCTGTTTTACCTTTCAGCCAAGGGACCAAATATAATGTTTGTTGTCAATCTGTTATCTAGATAGAGACAAGAGCCAAGTGAAATTCACTTCTAAGCAACTAAAAGAGTGCTGAGGTATTTCAAAGGGACAGAGGACTATGGAATCAGCTTCAGGAAATCAGAAAATTTGGTATTGACAGAATTTACTAATAGTGGTTCAGTGGCTGATATGAAGAGTACCTCAGGTTTTGCTTTCTATGCTGGTTCAAGTCTTGTCTGGAACTCTATCAAACAAAAAAAATGGTGGCTCAATCCACAGCTGAAGCATAGTATATAGCAGCAACTGAGGCAACTAATCAAGCAATATAGCTCAGAAAAATTCTGAATGATCTGAAGCACCAGCAATCTGAGGCAACTACCATTCTATGTGATAACAATCAGCTATAGCAATTGTGAAGAATCCAATGTTTCATGGAAAAACTAAGCATATAAACATCAAGTACCATTTTATTAGAGACGCACAAGAATATGAGGTAAAGTTGATGCATTGCAGCTCAGAAGAACAAATAGCTGATATCTTCACCAAAGCACTGTCAAAAGAGAAGTTTGAAACACTAAGGAAATGTCTTGGTGTTTCCAACAAAAGTGTCAAGGAGGAGTGATGAATTAAGTGTGACACTTTTGTTGTTACGAAGTTGTATGTTTGGTTCTTGACTTGTCACACGTTTTTTTTATCATTGTCTAACTGATGTTATGATGGTTAGTTATGCTAGTTTGGTTTAATCACAAGTTGTTGTAATAGACAAGCAAAGTGTAGTGGTAGTAGGTAGAATAGTTGGTAGAAAATCATTTTATTTTGTATCAATGTATGGATATATGTATGGAACCATGTACTACCATTTTATGTGGATCAATTCAAGTAAGATTCCCTCCTTTTTGTCTTCTACACTCTAACAACAACTCAATAAGGCAGTGTATCATACGATATTTTTACCAATTTAGTTATTCACCTTGACCTCTCCTACCCCATAAGGGGTCGAGAACTTGAATGAGTAGTGGTACATTAACATAATCTCCTTCAAGTCCAAAAGTAAGGGTTGTCCCATGAAGGCAGCATATGATGACGAAAAATCAATTACCATAAATTCAGCAGTGACCTTGGTCTTTCAAGGGGATTATCCTACCTTCATAGTGAGTTTGATCCTTTCCCTAGGGTTTGCAAGGGCTCCATTTATCCCTAGAAGTAAAATTGGGTAAGGCTGTAAGAAATGCAAAGGGGTTTTTATCCAATTGAGGTTGTTGACATATAGGATATTGAGGGAACTTTCCATATAAACTAAGGTTTTCTAATATTTACTCTGATGATAGGTAAGGTGATCACCAAGATGGTGGATAGGTAATAGGTTTGAGTTCGATCTCATTGAAAGATAAATGGTCATCTTCAAGCCTTTTTTGATGTTTATCCATAATGCCCATCTTGGTTGGGTCGTCTAAGATAGGTTTCTTAAGTGTTGCTTTCCGAGCCCAATCAATTTACCTCCCTTAGAGCATGTTAGCTCACATCCTTGGTAGGTTGATATTGTAGAACCTATCTTCATCTCGATCATCTCATACCACTCCAATGTTTCCTAGCGAGGAAAACTTCATGCCGTAATGGTAGATTGAAGTGGCTGCCTTTAATTTATGCAATTTAGGTCATCCCAGAATTGCATTACAATTTTATGAAGATCAACTAATACAAAATCAGTGATAGTTCTTTGCTAGCAGAGAAGGTCTACCAATTCAACAATGAGGACGATATATCCTCGTACATTGACGGGTCACTTATAAAGCCTTTAGTGCCTGAGGTAAGGTCATTGATATCTTTTTGAAATTTCCATTCGTTTCGAAATTCTAGAATATAGTGTGTTGACAAAATTCACATTGTCTACGAGTGTTCTGTGGACATTTATTTCAGTCACATACACGGTGATGACCAGAGCATCGCTTTGGGCTTTTAACACTTAGTGGGAATCTTCTTTAGAACATCCAAACCATTCGAAATCTATAATCGGTTCACTAGTGTTCAGGTGTCGTCTTACCTCAAAATTATGTTAAACTCAAGCTTCTCTAGCCTGTTTGTGACGCTTCCTTTGATATCTTCTGCACTTTGGTTTCCACCTACCAGCATTCTAATCTCAGTCCTAGACTATATGGGTTTTTCCATTGGGCATGGAGGAGGTGGCCATGTAGGAGGCACTTGAGTTGTTTCCCTAGGTTTGGCCACGAATTCTCAGATCTGGCCTCACCTGATTAGGGCTTCCAATTGTTCTTTGGGGTTTCGACATTCATTCATGTTTTATCCTATCGATTTGTGGTATCCGCAATACCTATTTTGATTAGGACCTATTAAATCCTTTTTATGGGAGGAGATCTACTAAAAACTTCTTTGTCCCCTACTTATATAAGACTACTTCCAAGGTTGTGTTAAAGGGAAAATATTCTTAAAATGTTTCTGGATATGGGCAAGGACGTTCAACCTCCCTTCTTTCCTACCTTTTCTGGCATGTCTTCTGTCTAGCCTCTTATGTTTTTGGAGAGACCTACTATCGAGCTCCATCTTTTCTTTTTCCTAATCTGAAGTTACCTCCTCTGTCCCTATGTGCTTTGCTGCTTGGTTTTAAAACTTATGGTAAGTTTTGGGTCCGTATTCGTATACGAACTACCAAAACCTCATTCTAGGTCTCCGCCCTGACAAGATAGCTATGAGGGCAACGTCGTCTGAAATTTTCTCCACTTCCATAATTTGTTTGTTGAATCTGTTGGGGTAGCTTTTTAGTAACTCGCTTCATCCTTATTTTATGATAAATAATCATTCTTTGGGCATGGTCCTGGCCTTGGAGCCCATAAAATGGGCTAAGAAGGTTGTAGATAGGTCGGTCTAAGTTTTGATCGACCTCTAGGTAGCTTTATAAACAACCTCTAGGTTTTTTTCCCCAAAGTTAAAGAAGAAGCTCTGTACATTATAGCATTGTTGGCCTATTACAGCTCTAATTGTCAAGGTGACTAACAGGGTCTCCTCCTCTACCATATCCGGTGAACTAGGGCTTTTTTATCTTATCTTGGAGGGGTTTAGCCAGTATATCTTCAACAAAAACGGCATGACGATTGGTGAAACATTTTTTCCTTAATAATCTTGTTTGAATGGATCTAGGTTTTTTTTCTTCTTGGTGTAAGTGAATGTCACGTGCCAAGCCTATCCAAAACACTCACAGCTCTTCTAGGGCTTCATTTTTCTTGAGGTGGAAGACTCTTTGCCTATTCCTTCTTAGTCTTTGAAGATTCTTCTTCAGAAAAACTTCAAATAGGAGGTCACCCTCTTTTTCCTCTCAGGGGATTCTACCTTAGTTCAACCACTGGTGCGGTAGTGGCCTTTATTTTTTTTAATCTATCCTTTGCACAATATTCATGAGGCATTCTATGGCTTCCCTCATAGCGGTGAGCTAGGGATGTCTAAACTCAACAAAATTGTTCTCCTTTGTGGATTTCTTGGAAAACTTGTATTGCTAGGATTAGACGTTAATGTTTTCTTAAGGCTGAGCTACAACTTATGGTTCTACTCATTTGAGTTCGCTTGGTTTTTTAGGAAGTTTGGGAGATGTGGCCTTTTTTGGCCCTTTCTCCAATGCCATACTATTGATTACTAAAAATGATGTGGTAATTTAGATCAACTTAATGGGATTATTCTTGAATTATAGCTAGAATTTATAATAATAATAATAAATGGTGGATTGTATTTGTTGAAATTTCTAGTGTATTGGAGGAATGCATTGAACGCGCTTTTAGATTGAAACATTTGTCCCATTTATAGGTATCAACAAGCCATTTGGCCACCCCATGTCATTTAAACTCGGTGCTTCTCTTTAAGGTGCATGCTACTACCATGAATTGAGGATTTTAAGTGGTGGTTGAGGTCGCCTTCCCAAGTCTTTATGTTTGCTAGGACATAGTTGAGACCTAGATCATGATTGACTGCTCCTTAGGATATCATTGCTAATTCCTAACTAGTTGATAATGAAGTCCTTGCAACATAGTTGTCACGTGTTGACTTCAGTGAGGTGATATGAGTGGTGATGATGTCACATAGTTAGAATGGCTCTTTTAACTCTTGTTTAGGACGATTAGCGTTTCTTACAAGCTTCTATCGGCGATTTAAAGTGAGCCCCTGGATTGGCGAACTCTAACACAAACAAGGTAAGTCTCTCTCATCAATTTCCATCAGTTCACATTACTAGTTTTGTAATGTTGCTAACTTAGCGACTTCTTGTGTAAAATCTTAATGGACCATCTGCCATATGATTTTTCTATTTTTGTTAGTGTTTTTTGAGTCTTCATCTGAAGGTACATCTTATTTCTGGGTTATACGATTTAAGATTGTCACCTTTTGAATGGAGAATACAACACACACCTTTTTCACATATAAGAGAAAACAAAATAAATTTAATGAAATAAAAGTCAAGCATAAAATAAATGCAACCATTCTGGGTAACGATATCAAAAACTTGTTTTGTATTTTCTATCCAAGTATACAATAGCCTGAACTAGTAATATAGTATACGTGTGAGTACGAATAATCATTCCGACAAAAACTTTTATTTAATCCTTAATTTACAATTTTTAACTTTTAATTGATGAAAAATAGAGAATAGTGTTTGATTATTTACTTAAATTATCTAATTATACTAAATTTATCTAAAAGCACACAATTTACTCAAATTAGGGTTTTAAAGTATGAATATGAACGTGAATACGAATGTGAATGCGAATGTTATAACTTATGATTTCATCTATTGATCAATTTAATTCACATATCAAGGTTTATTACTATTGTAGTATTCAGTCAAATTCTTTTTAATTAATCAATTTATCTCTCTTGAGTTTAAAATAATCCTATTTAGATAAGTCAAATCATCATATCTCTATTTAAATTTGAATAAGCCTTAACAAAATACATTCAAGCTCTAGGAATCTTATTAATGATTGCAATACCCATAAAGACATATCTATACCTTTTTATCCAAATTATCGAGTTTTTACTATATGATCTAAATCTAACTTATAACTCAATTCTTTATAAATTCACAATGAATTGAATTAGCAGACAGTTAATCCTAAGTGAAAAACGATTCGACCCAACTACACTTAGAGGTGGGTGATTAGGTGTGAATGCGAAATAAACAAACCTAATTAGCTAGCAACATGTCACAAGTTAATTATGTCTAAGTGGTTAGTCATGCAATCCAATTACACCTATCTTTGAATACCGCAGTAACATCAAAACAAGAAATAAAGCAGTAAATAACACAAAATTGTTCACGGAGAAATCCAATGTAGGAAAAACTCCGGGCGCTTTGCCAGTCAAAGATCCACTGTAAACTGTCTATTAACTTACAAACCAACAGCAAAAATTGACAACACAAGTTTTTTGATCTCCTGTCTGAAGTGGAAAGCAGCCCTCCTGGAATGTGCATACGAACGCCAATCCCAGATCTTCTTTGTAAAATAGTTTTCCTGGAATGAGCACACGGACTCCAATCCTGACTCTTTACACAGTTTATCTCCGTAGATCTTCCCAAAGAACTCCCCGTTCTTTAGTTCTTCCTTGATCTTCAATGCGGCATAGTTGACGACACAATCTTGCAGCATATCCAAGCGAAGAATACAATTCAGTGTTCAGTGCCTATTTTGGGCAATTCACTCTGAGAACAAGTATATAAATATGATGCATGCATATCATAATAATAATCAGTAGTATCAGTAGTAGCATACTCGCATGCATCAAATAACCTCAATCAGTGAGGAACATAAATACCAATAGCTGTACGAAGAGACTCAAATCGAAGACCATCCAACGATTTAGTAAATAAATCAACTAATTGGTTTTCAATGGAAACATATTCAAGAGTCACAATTTGAGTTTCCACAAGCTCTCGAATGAAATGATGTCTAATGTCAATATGTTTAGTTCGAGAGTGTTGAATATGATTTTTTGAAATATTAATAGTACTCGTATTATCACAAAACACAGTTATAGTACCATGNAATGAAATGATGTCTAATGTCAATATGTTTAGTTCGAGAGTGTTGAATATGATTTTTTGAAATATTAATAGTACTCGTATTATCACAAAACACAGTTATAGTACCATGTTCAATCTCATAATCACTCATCATCTGCTTCATCCAAAGCAGTTGAGTGCAACAACTACCAGCGACAATATATTCGGCCTCGGCTGTGGACAGTGAGATAGAATTTTGTTTATTACTCATCCAAGCTACGAGGTTAGCACCAATATAAAAATAACCACTTGAGGTACCCTTTCTATCATCGGCATTACCAGCCCAATCCGCGTCAGAATATCCAGCAAGATCAA
>CAIGRS010308277.1:0-16115 GCA_903798395.1 Fraxinus floribunda
CTTCGAGTGTAAATTCAAAAGGCTTAACAGCACAAAAAGTCCAACATTTGTATTGTGCGAAATGTGACTGCGTTTCAATTTTTTATATTTTCACCTTTATTTCAACGTTTTAGTGTGTAAAATAACTAATATACCCTCCTATATAAATAAAACAAAAAAGAAAAATAAAGAATAAATTACAATCTTACTCCTAAACTTTTTAAAAATACAAATGAATCCAAAATTTATGACAGTATTAAAAATAACAAACAATACTCTCTCCATCTCTCTTATCCTTTGCACCTGGAACCTGGTCGATTTGTGGCTGAATTGTCCGACGGTTTGGGTGGTAAGAGGATAAGAGAGAGGGAGAGAGTTTTGTTTGTTATTTTTAATATTGTCATAAATTTTGGACTTATTTGTATTTTTAAAAAGTTTAAGAGTAAGATTGCAATTTATTCTTTATTTTTCTTTTCTTTTCTTTTTAGTTTTATTTATATAGGAGAGTATATTGGTCATTTTACGTTAAAAATAGGTGAAAATAACGTTTTCCGCATTGAAACGTTGAAATAGGGGTGAAAATGAAAAAAAAAATTGAAACGTATGAACGTTTTGCTCACTACATGCTAAACGTGTGGACATTTTGTGCTATTATGCCAATTCAAAACTAGAGCCTAGTGGGGTAAAATGATGCGCTAGTACGATGTAGTCTTGTATATCTTTCAAAACTCATTTTCAAACACACATTTTTCAATAAAATATCACATCAATAACTTCTCCTTACTTTTTAACGCTCATCATATCACTATTTAAAATATATTATTTTCTCAATAATATCCATCAAACACTCTCTTAGTGGTTCAAATCACTAAAAAGAATAATACTCCTTCCGTCCCAATTATATAGGCTTGTTTCGTATAAGAAATGAGAGTTGTTTCATGTTTCTAAAAAGTGAGAAATGTGTGTATTTGGATGATTTCAAGAAATTGGCACATTAAGTGGTGAGAATTTAATAAGGGTATATTGGTAAATGAACATAATAAAATATTCTACATTATGAAACAAGCCTATATATTTGGGACAAGAGAAAAATGAAACGCAGCCTATTTAATTAGGAAGGAGGGAGTAAATTGTTAATACTTGTATATCTTACGAAGCCCATGTGAGGTGCACATTTTTCTTCAAGAATGCATTTTTTTGTTTAATGTTATGAGAAATATGTGATTGAAAAAAAAATTATTGATGTGATGAAAAATATTATTTTATTAAAAAATGTATGGTTGAAAATGAGTAGAAAAATGAGAATGAAAAAAATAATGTGTCTCAAACAGGGACGAAATATATTTATGATAAGTATATTTGACTATGATTGAATTATAATAATCTCCCAAACATGACCTAAGTAATTATTGATCCCCAAATTTCGATTACAAATCTCCTGCCACTTCCATGTCCACTATATTATATGCACATCTAGACATCATTGTCAAACAAAGGCAATGTTTGAAAATCGTTGGCACTTCAAACTGATTGGGGTAAAATGGTGCACTGGTATGAACCGTGATTTAGAGGTACAAATCACTAGAAAATAAGAGGAGTGTGTAAACTTTGTTAATCTTAAATTTAAGCGATCACAAGTCTTGAGCCCTATGAAATTTGAAAATAATAAAATTAATAATGCTTATAAATCTTATGAAATATAGTGATAACAATTTTATTTGACCGTGATTGAATTTTAATAACCTCTGAAATGCGACTTAAGTAATTATTGATCACCAAAATCCGATTACAAATCTCTTGCCACTTCCATGTCCACTATATTACCTGCACATCTAGACATCATTGCTAAACAAAGGCAATGTCTAACAATCATTTGCACTACAACAATTATGTCAATTATCAAAAGATATAATCAAAGTGTGGGGAGAGAAATCGATAGGGATTTAACTATGAATTGAATATTGTATATATTTTTCTTTGATCCTGCATGAAAGTATCTATAGATAAATAAAGTGGAAGGTATTTTCGACCTTTCAGTTTTTTGGACACGTGTTATATCCTTGACGTGTTTATCATAACGGCTTTTGCACATGTGGCGATGGGTTCCTTGTCGTGTGACATTTAGGAATATTTGAATCCAAATAAGGCAAGATTATACCCTTCGTCGTTAACATCATTCTTTGCACCACAAAAGCACGAGAAGATGATTTTCTTCAAGTAAAATAGATTCTCTTGCACGCGCTTTAAATTTATAAGGTTCATATCCATCTTCTTCTATCAAAGAGGAGATTCGCGTGATTCAATGGTTTTCGTCACTAAAAAAATAAAAGAAGTTTGTAAAAGATATTAAATAATTGTTGACCACCAAAATTTGATTGATCATGTTGTAAATATTTTATCACCTTCCCATCTATAAATTACCTACACCACCATAGTATGCCAAGGCCTCCTTAGGATGAAAGTTGACTTTGTTTTTTTCATTTTTCAAACTTCTTGGACACTTGTTAATTATCGATATTAAAACTTAATGCAGTTTGATTCTATTTACACATACAACAATGGAGCCCTTGCCATGTGGCATTTAGGAATCTTCGAATGTCCCATGTCCCTCCAAATAAGGTATCAAGAAAGAATGCAGAGATACAAGATTCTTGTTTTATACGAGAAAATTCCACGTCCCTTTGTCGTAACCGCCATTCTTGGCGCTGTTGGAGATATAAGATGATGTTCTTTGAGTTAAACATGTTCGTTTGCTTTGTCTCTTAAGATTTTATGAGGTTCTGAACCATCCTCTGTTATCTAGCCAGGAGGTTCACTAGAGTGCTAACCACCTCAGTGTTTCGTAGATGATATATGGGCAAGGCTGTGAATTCTAACAAAGTTACTTAAATCAAGGTAGAGCTCTCATTTGCCTCAGTGTAGCTCGTTGATTTTGGCAAAGCACTTATGGTTGGTGCAAAGCTCTAGTGTGGTAGATGCATTCTATGTGGCACCACAATTCTATGCGGTCCACATGAAAATGGCGAAGTAGTAACAATTGTTACCTAAATTCGAGCGTAACATTTATGCTAAGCTCATAATTTTGTTGTATGGTTCGTTCAACGGCGCATTTGGCGGGGCATTGCATTGAGCGAACCTAGTTTACTTGCGAATCATTGATGATGTTTTCTAATTCAAACGACGAAATAGTAACGGAAATATATCTCGATATATGATTATTTTTCAATTTTGTAATACCATTAAAATGAAAACAATAACAAATCAAATCTTATAAGGATAGTTTTTTTGGAGAGAGTATGCTCCAATATAACATGAAGAAACGAAAACACACCATACGAAAGTTTGTTGACGTGGAAAGAAGAACATGATTATCGTTGTAAAACATCGATAGACCATATCCTTTCAAGTGACAGATCTTTTAGGCGATGGTCGAATTTATGATGTCATTTTTTCAATTCATTTTTGTAACATATATCAGTTCGAATGATATTGCATGTTTATAAAAGAAAAAATGTGACACAATATATTGAAAAAGTCAATTCCGAGTCGAAGTTATACGGTCATACGGATCTATTGTTTGCATTGTGTAAAATGCCCACTCTCTTTTCATAGAAGTTCGAATATACTCGCTCATACTTTATTATGCACGATATTTTACAATTACATCATATATGACGACACTATTAATCTCCAGTAAAATATCTATTGAGTTAATTAATAAACTGTAAACTTCTGTTTGGTATACATTAAATTTTTTATTCTCATTTTTTTACTCATTTTCAACCACACATTTTTTAATAAAATAAATTTTTCATCACATCAATAACTTTTTCTTATTTTTCAACCACACATTCTCCATCAATTTACTATTCCAGAATACATTCTTCCAAAATAATGTGGCTCAAATTTAGTTTGTCGTCACCTTCTCTTAAATTCTCAAAAGCCCATGATTTAAAAAAAAAATAAAATTGCTAATTTGATACTGTGAACTGTATTAATAAAATAAATTAAAATCTTAAATATTCCCTGAAATATTGATTCTCTCTTTAAAATCAAACAGGAAAAATCAGTACAGTGAGTTGTATCAATAATGAAAATAAATAATATTTGGTAGCCTCCAAATGGGAAAATACCAAAAATAGCCAGATAGTCCAAAAAAGTGACTTTTCAGTCCCTGGGGTCCAATATACAAAGGCAAACCAAGAAACACGCCGCTCCTACCGCCAACCTCATCCTCCTTGTTCTTCTCGCTTCATAAAAAAAAAAATAATAATAATCCTCTGTTCAATCTTTTCACCCCTAAATCAATGGCCCTTCAACTGTGGGATACCTTCAAAGAATCAATCACAGCATACACAGGTCTCTCTCCAGCTACTTTCTTTACAGTTATTGCTCTAGGCCTTGCTGTGTACTATACGCTGTCCAGTTTATTTGGGTCGTCTGATGATAGCCATCCCAGGTCAAGAGGGTTCGAAGAGCAGATGGAGCCACTTCCACCTCCTGTTCAGCTTGGTGAAATCAATGATGAAGAGTTGAAACAGTATGATGGGTCTGATCCGAAAAAGCCTTTGCTCATGGCTATCAAGGGCCAGATCTACGATGTTTCGCAGAGCAGGCATATTTTCTCAATCTTTGTGTTTTCTGATTTCTGGTTTGGTGTTCTTTTGAATTTTGATTTTGTGTATGTGATGAATTCTGATGTTTTGGGCCTTTTTGGGTTAAGGCCTAAGTGTTAAGATTTTGATAGTCGATTTTGGTTCTATGAACTGCTGCGTAGAATTTGCGAGTTTTTTTGTCTTAATTTTCGTGATATATGAAAGCTCTTGATTATAGAACTCAGGCACTTTAAGGGGACATGATTGATGGAGATTTCTTATTTTCGGATTCTGGCCTCCCTGATCACTGAATCTGGCTTTCATTTTTTGCTTTATTCCATTTATTTTATTTTTTACTTTTTTTTATGCTTTCTTATTCTTGGATCAAGTAATTTACTTCGAATTTGGAGATTTGTGTGTATAAAGGTTTCAAACTCACTTTGTGATCTTTGTTTTCTGTTTCCAGAAATACAAATTAACGGGCTTTTCTGTAAGGACTAACAAGTTCTCAGTTTGCTAATATGGATGAAATTCATTGCTTATAATAAATGTCCAGAACAACTTAATTTTTGCCACTTTCTGCCGACCAATTGTGCTTAAACTATGCGATGATTATATTTGATGTCTTTTCTTTTATTCATTTAAAACACAAACATATAACAGCCAAATAATGTAATTATTTAGATACGACACAAACGCCCAGATCGTAAGACTTCGACCTTGGCATAGGCCGATCAGGGGCCCACCTAAGGCGTAAAGAACAAAACTCTCCGGTAACTTGGTATAGGCAGATCAGGGGCCCACCTAAGGCGTAAATAAGATTTATTTTGTCGGTTTATTGGTCTGACTCAGGTGAACTCTACTGGTAACACATAATGGCAGTGGTCTTCTTTTTAATGAAGTTATTTTTGTATAGCCAATTCCTTGCAGCCAAATAATTCCATTAAAGAATTATGTTGTCTTTGAATGATGAAATAGACTGTGTTTCTGGGTTGCTGAACCCGGAAACGTTCTTTCTTTCCCTCCTTGCCCCTGCTCCTTGCCCACAAGTTAGGTGATTCACACGATGATGGAGGACCTAATTCAAAACTGGATATGGGTATTCAACAATACCACGATACACACCTTGTGTGATATGAACTTGAGACTTCTCATTTCTTCACCACTAGGTCAAGGCCTCCTTCCCAACTAAGAAATTGGCTAATCGCCTTTCAATATTAATCTACCTTTTACTCTTTTATCTTATGATAACAAGCTATTTCTTCAAAGTTCACTTTTTGTTGAGACCTGAATATATATTCTGTGTATTTGTTTTGATAAGATGATGCGAGAAAATATATAGTATAAAATAAGCCTCTGCCTGGAGTGACAACCTCATCTGTTGCTGACTCTTCTTATGCGGCACTTACACCTATGGAAGTAGCTGTTCAATGATCATTGACTTCATATTGTAATTTATTGTTTTCCTTCCAAGATTCTTGTAATTCTTTTGTGAACCACCACATCACAATGTACCATTGTTGTAAGATTAGCTATCCTTTGCAATTCTGGCTTGAATATCCCAAAAAGGAGATGGGATTTTCGGCAAGTTAGTAGTCTTTGAACTTGAAATGATTGGGGTTAAGTGTACAACCTCCTAAAAGCTAGTTATATTTACTATGTAACAGATTTATGTGACATTTTCTAAAAATACACTTGTCTGCTGTCTGCAGGATGTTCTATGGACCGGGTGGACCTTATGCCTTGTTTGCAGGAAAGGACGCAAGTCGAGCTCTTGCAAAAATGTCTTTTGAAGATAAAGATCTCAACGGCGATCTCACCGGCCTAGGTGTGTTTGAGCTCGAGGCCTTACAAGATTGGGAATACAAGTTCATGAGCAAATATGTCAAGGTTGGAACTATCAAAAGTTCTGTGCCGGTGAGTGATGGAGCGACTGAAGGTCAAACGGCAGAGGCGACTGAAGGTGATGCTGCTAAGCCTGCTGAAGATGGCCCGTCAGCAATTCTTGAGAAGGAAACTGTGGAAACTGCACCTGCTGATGATGCTGAAAAGAAAGAATGAGTTCTTATCGATTAGCAAAGTGGGGAGAACGGAGAGAGCCATTTTTCATGGAAATGAAAATAGATTATAATGTTTGGCAGTATCTATCTTTAGGGTAAAGCTGTAATGAACTCGATTAAGTATCCCGTTTGTCGAATTAAATAATTACCAAGGCTTCTTAAATCTCTACTTGTATTAGTTATTTGGGTATTATGCCCGTGTTTTATTCTATTTAACAGATATATCGAGCAAACCCGGAGCTTAAATTCTTGAACTCTTGGTGTGTATTGATGGAGTTCGTGGCCAGGTAATCCGGAGTTCAAAAATTCTGTATTTGCTCTCGGTACTTTTCTCAGTCTTTGCTCTCGTACTTTTCTCAGTCGAAGGAGAGAGAATACAAATAAATTCGGAAAACCAGATAATTTATATGTAAAATAAAAAAATTAACAAGGGTGTGAATGTGTGATTCATCTTGAGCGTGGACTCAGCGCTTAATAAATGTGAATTTATCATGAATCGTGCTACACGAACATCTCGATTGACATTTTGGATGTCCGAACACACGCACCTCGGGAGTCGGGTATTATCTTATTCATGCGAGATCCACACACAATGTGAGGATCGATCACCCGATGTGCCAAACATTTTCGAGTAAAGTGGTTTTACTCATTTATCATGGCCCATAGTCCATGGAGTTGCACCTTTATGCAATTTGTTACTAATCACACACTAGCTAGCCATGCTCATTACCAATTATCACCATCTTCCTTCATGCTCGGTTTTTCTATTTAAACTTGTTGATCTAGTTCGATATCGACAACACAACAAGAGACAACATAGAGCACTCATTATCTAATGCATTAAAATAATTACAATTTCATTGAACAATGAATCGAAAGTTTCAATACATAAAACTTTTTCTTGCAAATCGCTATATGTCAAATGTATTTGTTTGGCCGGCTTGATGAGCCAAGCAAGGTCGAGCTGTCTAAAAAATATGAGGATTGACACGATCAGTATACTATTACACTCAACAAATGATCAATTAGACCAGATCATCAAGTCACACACTTTCACAAAAATATTAATATAATTTTTAATTTTGAACCATGAAGAAGCAGCCTGCCAGGTTGCCATCTGGTTGGGTGCTGGCATTTCTTAAGAGTTGACAAATTGATAGTAATATTAATTGATATATGTTTTATTTTTTCTTTTCAAAACGTCTTACCTATTTCATTCCAGTGGCACGGATGGTGGCGTGCCATAACTTGTTACTACGTGAAGCCTGCAGAAGAAACAAAACCATGAGAATACATTGTACCATTATTTATGTACCAATAATTCTAGGATATAGAAAATTATCTTGAAAAATGAAAATACGGGATATATGTAGAGCTATCGATAATATATTTGACACGATGAATTTGATATAGTATATATCATAAAGGAAGTGAAAGAACTGAAAAGTTCGTTTATTTTCTTATTTAGTGCTTGTCTGGGAAAGCTTTTTCTTTGATTTATAGCTAAATTGTGATCGTTGCTTTTCATTGTCAACAGTACTTTAAAGCAGAATGTCAGACACGGCAGTCGTAATTTTGGACCATTTTAATGCAGAATGACCTTTTTGCCCTTAACATTTAATTCATTTTTCATGATAGGCAGACATTTTTGGTATTTCACTTTTAGAATGTCAAAAATTGCTGTCAAAATGGAACCCATGTTCAAGTGAGTAACGGTCAATTAAGCCCTTGTTTGATCCACATTATTTTTTTCATTCTCATTTTTCTACTCATTTTCAACTATACATTCTTCAATAAAATAATATTTTTCATCACATCAATAACTTTTACTTCTTTTTCAATTACACATTATCCATCAATCTACTATTTCAGAATATATTATTCCAAAATAATGTGGCTCAAACACACCCTAACTGCTAAAATTGAGAAAAAAGCTCTCCCAAACAGACGCTTAATCTTGGTACTATGTATCATTTGGTTAAAAAAAAAATTGTTGTTTGAATTTTTTTCTGATTTTAATTTTTAATGTCGTTATCAAGTTTAAATAGTTGTCAGCCGGCAATATGACATCAGGTTGGCTTTTTTCCTAGTGGTTGACAAATTGAAAAATTTGCGTATATTTTTAAAATTTACATGATTCATACTCTTATGGATGGTGGCAGACGACAATTTGAAAAATCTTCAAGTATATGTTATATCTTAAAAATACTCATGGCAATGGTACATTTGTACTAATATTATTCAATGGTACAACACAAGAATCAAGCCCACGTGGCATGGCTTTTGAAAAATAAAAGCAATTTTTGAGCTTGTTTGACTAATTTTATAAAATCGTTTCTTCTAGTTAGAAGAAATTTTAAAACAAGATAGTTCAACGTGATTTCGTTTAAAAACATATTACCAAATAAAAAGCTATTTTAGAAATTAATTTCTAAACGAAAAATTTAGATAACTTCGTTATGAAACTTTTTTATAGGAAAGTAAAAAACATGCCAAATGGATCTTCAATATGGAATCAAAGCTCGATAAGCTCAAAACAAACAATTCGACATGCCTTAAGTTCAAATAAATTATCGGATTTCTTGATTAATGTTCTTAAAACTACTATCTTGCGAAACGTGCCAGGGTAAAGATTTATTATCACTTGAATAAGGACTACTTTTGTTATCAATATTGATTTTTTTATCTTAAACTCAAATACTTATTAATAAATGTTTTCATTTTTAATCTTATTAAACTATATATTTATCTTAATATATATATATCCTCATTAACATTACATCCGTATTACCGAAATAATTAAATAATAGAAAACTAAAAGTCAACTTTTGTTAATGTAAATGCATTGACTTCCAACCATTTTCTTGAAATGTTAGCATACAAGGTACTTGTTAATTTGTGTTTGACTTTGGGCTACCTTTCACTATAAATAGAGTTAAACAAAATCATTCCTAACATATAAAACAAGCAATTTATTTTCCACTTCTCTATTCTAATCCAGTTAGATATGAGAATCCAGTCTGCTTCATGCCTGTCTATCCTATTCATAATCCTTTTAGCACAGATCCATATATCCAGTTGTAGGCACATAAAAAGTGCAGCAAATGAGGAAAATGAACAGAGAATAAGAGAGAGATTCTTTTCCACTTTCTTGAAGTATTTCAACACAATTCCTCACTATGCAGAATTGAAGGAAAACAAGGGCGAGAAAGTGCATATCGTATCGCGACGGCTTGTCCCTTCTGGACCAAATCCACTCCACAACTGAAAATTCTGGAGTTGTACAAGTTTTTTTTTGGATTATCACATGGGTCGTGGTGAAAAAAGGTTCATGTAACAGAAACATTTTGTTTTTATATAGGTCGTGTGGAGAAAATTTTAAATAGGCTATATATTTTTCATGAGTGAGTGTCATACAAGGTTGTTTGTGAAGTACTTTTTTTGATGAAGTGTGTGGAACTCGATAAATTTTAATTCTTATCTATTCATCTTGGTCCTACCAGAATGCCTTCATTTTCGAGGTAGACAGTACAACATTCGTTAGAAGCAGGTTGTTTGCCATTAAGCTAGCTATTGGACATAGTCATGTGCTTCTCTTTCTGCTATCCGTCTGTGTTTCTGATAGCCCTCCCCTTTCTTTCTCTCGTCTCCTTCTCTCTCTCTCTTCTTCTTCTTCTCTCCTACTTTCCCTTCTTTTATAATTCTAGTTTTGTTTGATTGAAATAGTTATTTCCTAATCAAATTAGACCTCTGTAAATTGCTTCTTTTGTCGGTCTTTCTCCCCTTACTTTCCCTCTTTATTCTTTCTTTCTTCCTTTCTTTCTCTCCTCTTCTCCTCTTCTCTTCTTCTTTTCTTCCATGTCTCCTTAGTCTGTAGTTCTGATTCTTGTTCGATACCATAACCTAATTTAACAAACACACAAACATGCAAAAGGTTTCTAAGATCCCCAAAATCGATACATGAGTTCATCAAATGCTGTCCGAATAATTACCATATTATTCAATTTAACAGAGATTCAGATTACCATATTGTATGTTTATTACAGAGAGGTACAATCTGTTTCTATGAAGGGGATAATATGATCTACTAGTCCTCTTAAGTTTATCAAACAACTCAAAACATGAAAATGGCATAATGCAAAATAATTCGTCGTCTGCAGCAGTTGGCATCAAAATTTACGAGATATAACCTCAAAAATTTTCTTCATTGCAGTTGAAAATAACGTAAAACAGAATAACAAGTTTCATAACGAACTTACAGCTCCTACAATTTGTGCATGTTCATCATCAAATCATATAGGATCCAATTGACAGCTGATTCACCTACAAAGCCAATTGTGTATGGCTATAATCTCTTCTAAACAACACCAGATCCTGCACGAGTTCTCAAAGTTTCAGTTCTCTTACTTCTCTCCATAGCATCTATCAGCCAGTTTATGCTTTCTTTGATCCCCAGCCTGCAGTTAAATTGCTAGTTTATTACACACCTGTTTTGAGTGGACCATGGGATCCCCCAACAGTGTGTGTGTATGTGAGGAGGCGGGATGGGTTTGGAGAATCTACATCACACTCAAGTCAGAATCATTTTGAGGTTTTAAATTTTTTGATATCACGGGAGAGACGGGTCATTAAATTCTCCATCGGTATATTACTATCTATATACTTACCCATCAACTGCCGAAACAGCTTGAACTGTGTACAAACTCTCATCCAACTTTTTCAGGTCCAGATACTGAGCAAGTTCATCAGCTGATACAGCATCGTCAAGATCCTGAAAAGTACAGAAGTTAATAAAAGCAACAGTCCTTCACTGGTACAATTAACATCTCTTTGAATTACTCTTTTTTACTTCATCAGGACTATGCTGACAATTTGTTTGGCACATAAAGAAAAAAAAAGGAACATGGAACAAGGAAAGTTTTTGAAGCATTTGTATGTTTATAATTTTATACTACTTTCAGTTTCTCACTTCAGGAATAGGTGGATCTTTAATGCTAATTAGCAATCATGATTGAATGACAGGCAATATAAGCACAATTTATAAAGAGAAAATTGCAGGTAACATAAGCAACGTAAACATATTCAAAAAGCCTATCTCAGCAATGCATCATTGGTTAAAAGTTTTATCATAATCAATTAAGTTATAGGGGCAAACATAAGAAGAGGATGTGTATGAATATCTTATTATCTTCCTTAATCAACATTTTTAACACTTCTTGTGGTCGCGACTACGCATACGTGTCACAAAAGCAATAACTTTACCTGCTTGTTTGCTAATATCAGAAGTGGGGATCTTTGCAAATCTTCATGCCGTAGAACCTTCTCTGGAAACAATTCCAATGTTAAGACAATATAAAGAAACACGGATATCAATAGCATGAACTATTGACAGTTGCAGTCCCAGAAACTTCTTTTCACAAGGTTGGTTTACCAAGTGCAGATTTTGAATCTTCAAATCGGGATGGACAAGCAGCATCAACTACATAAACCACAGCGTGTGCCTCTTCATAATATTTGTCCCAAATTGAGCGAAGACCAGGCTGAGGAAGAATAACGAACTTGCATCAGTGTTATAATTCTCACAATGAAATAAGTATAAATAAAGCAGGACCAATCAAGAAGCTCATGCAAAAGAACGACTGCCATAAAAGTCACTATGGTAGCTGAATTTGAGAGATGCATCAAGCCAGAGAAACAGATGAGCAAATTTAATATAGTTGTTCAAATTAAGACATAAAAATGAGCAAACCAATAACGGGGAAAAGTGGCAGATGATTCAAATTTAATGAGAGACTGGGATAGTGACTTCAACAAAATTGAAAGGGAATTTTACAGTCTCATAAAATCAATTTAGTTAAGAAGTCTAGAGCACATTTCAAACCTGACCTCCCAGGTCCCAAAATACAAGTTTAGCATTTGACACTTCGACACGACCAATATTGAGTCCCACAGTTGGAACAATTCGATCTGGGGGAAGGCCTTCCAAGTTTGTGTACCGTGTTTTCAATTTCTCCAGTAATGTCTGCAAATCCATAATAATTCATGATGAGCTTGGAATGTAGGATATTAATTCCATATTATTGTAAATAGCTGATTAACTTTGATAGTAGACATAGAAACATGCTCCATGGATATACAGAGAAGAAAAATGAACCAAATGTTGTTGAAAGAAGTATATTACATATATTTCACTTGAAAGTATTGTACCATACAGGTTTTGGCATTGGTCTAGGAGGCAGTTTCCAATTAATGCAAAACATTTTACTAAGTGCTGCCAATATATATTTTGAGCACACTCTTAAAGAATGAAAGCTACAAAGGGGCAAATGAATTGTTGCTGAAACTAGAAATTATGGAGTTCATATTATATATGGGAAAATTTTTATATTAATACTCAATAAATCTGACAAAATAAGCTCCAATTCCATAAAAATTAACTATTCTATCGTTTACTTAATACTGACTACAGAAGGGATTTCATTTTTTAAAGAAAGCATCAAAACTTTGAAGATGTAGTGCAACTTACTTCCTCGGGTAATTCCATTTCTACTATTAGGTAAAATGACTGGGACACTTTCACCTCTCTGTGCTTGATTCTCCTCTGAGTTAACAGGTAGTGCAGATTTTAGATCCATAAAAGATAGATCTATGAAATTTCATACTATCAGAATTGAACCAAAAAAAGAGTTCAAAGAGGACATGGTAATGCATGCGATTTTCTATTTGTCAGTATCAACTCGATTTCATCAGAATATGAAGCTGAGATTTAATATTCCCGAATTCCAGAAGAGGGAGGGTAGTTGAGCATATTACTGTTTTTCCAGCCTTGTCAATTCCGAGAATAAGAACATGAAACTCGATCTTGGTGAAGATCTGTTTCCACAGTCCATAAAACAGTGAAAACATCTCAATATTGTTTTGTTTCCTCTATTGTATACACTAGCAGTCTTCACTTGTAACTGAAGACTCAATATCTAGCAACCATAATAAACTGCAGTAATAAAAAGGAATTCATCAAGAGTTGGAAGATAAAAGAGAGGTAAATTTAACTTTATAACTGCGTTAAATGGAATGCAAATGCAATTTACAGTGCAGCATAGTTTCAGTAATTAACCGTGTATTCTATCAACATGAACAAATATATTTTGTAATTTAACTAAATCATGAAGATGACTGTAGTATTAATTCACCGAAGTACAGAAAAAGTATTCTAGGCACAACAAACACAATCCAAATAAAGCCATAGACTCAAATACAATGCAAGAACCTTTCCGCTCTCCTTCACATAAGTTTGGTTGGTTAAATAATTTTCATAAAAAATCAGTTGGAAAATATATCAAGACACGGTTAATTTTCAAAACCAAAGGGGACGTGCACAATCTTCCACGGGGGAAAAAAAAAAAAAAAGGGTCATAATTCTTAAAGGTTTCACAACCATTTACTGACGCCATTTTGATATTGTAGACATATATACAAATCAAACATCAGAATCACAAATATATCTAAACAATGATTCAAAGAAAACCGGGAAAAAAAATTCTCAATATGGAGATGAATGTGATCAAGGTCTGAGGTTGATAAAAATAATAATTGAATTGATACAAAATTCTGATTATCAAAATTGTCCAGTCGATTTCATCATTAAGGATGACAAAATCAATTAAGTCAACCGGATCCATAATAATGAAGACGCAGTGCAAAATTAGTACCAAATAATCGTATAAATTGACATAATTTAGAAATTGAATAAACTATGATTGAAAAATGAAAAGAAAAACTACTTGATTTTGTGTTTCTGGGGGCTGTGCAGTCCAGTCCAGTCCAAGGCATTTGGATTGATCAAACTAAACTCGATTTGGGTTGATTTTTTCAAACTAGTAGTTTTGTTGAAAAATGCTAGATGTACATCAAAAAGTGTACATCAAGGTCTACATCCCCTCACATGGAGGGGTCCACTCGAATAAAATATTCGAGTGGGCCCCTCATCCATGTGAGGGGGGTGTACACCGTGATGTACACCCTGATGTACCACTAGCAATGCTCCTGTTACGTCCAAATTTCTTGCTATTGATCAATTTCCAATAATACCCTTGGGAACTTTCTTTGACTCAGGCTTCGGCCTCGGCGCTTGAATACCGGCTAGAATAACCCGTTCCAAACTTGAATTTTGAGCACTTGAATCAAAATAATTTTTTAACTTAGATAACCATTTCATTAAAAAATTAAGTTATTGATAAGTAAATATATTTATTTATTTAAAAATGATTTTTTGAGTCTAATTTATGAACTTGTGTGTATATGTAAACAATGAAAAGAATGGTATACTTGGGGAATTTATATGTAATATCAATTTTATCGAATTGGATATATGATTTCGATTTAACCTGTTTAATAAGAGTTCTGTAATTTGAAGAGAAATAAAGATATTTGTTATGTCTCTACTTACATTGTTATCACCTAAGTAAAATGTCACGGAAGCACAATGCTCCATTAACAAGGGTCTCTCCTATTCTTTTGTTCGAGATGAAGAGGCTATAGTTCAATCGCTTCATTTACCTACCCCTCCAAGGCATTAGGAACATGGTCCAATGCCTTGTTGTATGCCCCAACGAGGAAATGCAGCCCACAACAGTTTTTATCACGTCTTTCATCTAAGGTCTTGAAGAGCGACCCAAAACCATTGGCTACACCAAATGGGCCCTTTAAGTCCGTGATAGTCGAGATCCATAAAGTAATATTTAGGAAAATTATAAAAAATCAGGTGTTTAAAGTTTAGAATTCAAAAATCAGGAACCAAATTTTATTTTTCAAAACTCGGGTGATATAAAATGTCTAACCCTAATTTTTCAATCACTTCCTTCTCCCTCCCCTTTCCCCCTCCTCCCTTCGCCCCTCCCCCTCCAGCAGCGGCTTGCTGCTGCGAGCAGCAGCTATTTGCTACTGGCAACAGTTTTCTGCCTTTAATTTTNCCTAATTTTTCAATCACTTCCTTCTTCCTCCCCTTTCCCCCTCCTCCCTTCGCCCCTCCCCCTCCAGCAGCTATTTGCTGCCGGCAGCTGGCAACAGTTTTCTGTCTTTAATTTTTTTTTCTTTCTTTATTTCTTCCTCGAGTGGTGCTGTGGGTTGTGTTGTGGAGGTGGCAGCGACGAATCTGCTGATGGTTGGTTCGCTGTCCTTTTTTTTTTGTTATTGAGTAATGTATTATGCGTCGGTGGTTATTGTTGGTGATTTGAGGAGAGGTGGTGGTGGTGGTGGTCATTGTGAGGTGGTGGCGATTTTGTGGTGGGGGCGACGACGTTGGTGGTGTGTGGCCAAGTTTTTTGTTATCTATGACCAAATAATTAAACTGTGACCTAAAAATTTTGATAATATGTGACTGAAAAATAATCTGTGACCAACAAATGTGACTCAAAAATAATCTTTGACTAACTAATTTAAAAATATGTGACCTTAAAATAATATGTAACGTACAAATTTTTTG